>JACVVK020000562.1:15000-75000 GCA_018292915.2 Batillaria attramentaria | reverse complement strand
CACTGCCATGCAGTCTGTCGCTCAAAAGTATCCCGGACAAACTGGCAAAAACTTTTTGCCAAGTCTACTGTGGTGATGTAAAATACATCACCATCACACTTTACTACCACCTGAAAAATCAGACGAGGAGTGGTACAGGTTCTTGCCTCATACAAGGCAACGTGATGGCACGGTGGACAAAGTATGAGTTTGATATTCTGTGTGCCATTGTCTCTAACATTCTCAGTGACCCCATGCATAATAGTGATACATCTCTACATCCCTTCTATGCGCTGGGTGACAATGGAGATATCGTCACTGTGCCTTCTACAAGTACTGTTAGTGGAGAACATGACATCTCTTCTCAACCAAAGCAAGCTGCCTTAACCTTCCCTTCTGCTACCTCAGCCAGCGTCAGCCTGCAATCCACTGCAATAGGTTCACAGCCTGCCCCGCCTGTAAATGGCGCACATTGTACTCCAACTAAACGTGCCAACACGTGTGTAGTACTGCCTCCATCGCCCATCGTTAATTTACCAGATACACCCAGTGAGGAAGACAAAACTGACACGCCAGCAGCGATAACACCGCCAGCAGCAGTGACAGCTGAAACTGATCCTTCATCCGAAGGCGAGGTAGAAAGCGAGAAGCACCATGGTCAGGTTAGCCCCCCTGCCCCTATTCCATCGGATATTCCCGCAAGCGTTGACGGAGAGGTAAACACAGAACATGAGCCAAACGTGTCCGATGACAAGTGTGGGTCTGCTAACAGTCGCAGCCGTGCGAGCGATGGTCTAATAAATACCAAACAGTTACAGCATACCATTGCTGATTTTGAGAGGACAGTTGACCACAAATTTGACTCGTCCATGTCCGCTGTTCGTGACCTACAACAACAGATGAAGAACATGATCAGTATAAACGTGCGTGATCTCAGAGACGAGTTTACAACTCATCTTGCCGCTCTTTTGAAGCGCATTGACTCACTGGAATCCGAAAATCAAAAACTCAAGTCTCAGATCGGGGAGCAAAAACGCACCATCAACTCTCTTCACCAGACTGCTAGACAAGTAAAGAGTGAGACAAGCTATACCCAGACTGAGAGCCACGTGCCATCCCTGCTAACTTCCAGCCAGCAAAGCTCGATCAGTACTAGTGGTGTTCAGTCTCAGTCTGACACCGGCAACACACGCGATCCTCCATGCCATGTGGATGTTGATATTGACAGTGATGCCAGGTCACCCAGCCCTGCTCTACTCCTACAGAGTGAGCCGTCGACACAGAGTGACGACACCAAACACGCTGGTGACGCAAGACCTAAACTACACATTCCCGAACGGGGGCGTGTAGCAATGATGCTAATTGGCGACTCAAATCTGAAACTTGTTGACCGCAGAAGACTAGACCCTACCGGTCAAACACACATTCGTACACTCCCAGGTGCTACTCTCAACAGTCTGCAGCAGTCTTTGACCGGATGCAAACCACGAAGTGACATTGAGAAAGTAGTGGTACATGTGGGTGGTAATGACCTTGATAGTCTCGACACAGACACTTCAGACGATCTTACAACACCACTGTCGCAGTTACTGTCTGAACTACGGCGTGTTTTTCCGTCTGCTCATATTGGTTTCACCACCATCCTGCCGCGCAAACGCATCTCTCTTGCTCGTACGAGCAATGCAAATACATTACTTGATGGTATGTGCAAGAGTAACAACTTCACCTTCCTACGCGACAATTCCTTTGTTCATCTGCAATCTGGTGCCGCCTACACAAAGTACTTTCAACGTGATGGTGTTCACCTGAACAACAGAGGACTGGCCGTGCTACTAAGATCGATCAAGGATTTTCTGTATGATCGCGGCAGTCACGGTGCGACAGGTATAGTTGTCGATGACTCTTCTTTCCCTCCTCTGAATGCCGATTACAGAAATGACAGTCATCGCTATGATCATCATCGACAAAAGAAAGTACGTCCTGACTGGTCGGAGTTGAGACGCCGTCAATCCCCACATCAAAGTGACCCGTCCGGAGATGAAACTGTGCCAACTCCTCACTTTGTAACTCACCAATATCAACATCAAAAACACCAACAGCTGCAGCACGTACATCAACATCAGGACCGACAACAGCAGCAGCAACTACATCAACATCAGAACCGTCAACAGCAGCAACAACTACATCAACATCAAGACCACCAGAAACATCAACCTCAACAACACCAACACCAACACCTTTCCCCCAGCGATCCGCATTGTGCACCACCGACTCCATTCAACGGGACTGTGGCTGACATAAACAATGTTCCTACTTTCGCCAGTACGCCATATCATCACTCTCAACAACCCCCACGTGAACACTGCCCTAACACAGAAAGTGTGCAGCAACACGGTGCCCTCTCATATCCAACCCGCCCAATGTGGGCGTCTAATTATAATCTACAACCTGCGTGGCCCCACTATCCGCCCTTCCACCCTTTTCCGCCTTGGCCCCAGTTTCACAGAGGGGGTTGGTTTCCTCCCCTGCAACCTGTCATGTAGGCTTCCAGATGTGACTGTTTTTCCTGACTGTACTGTTTTACTGTGAGTGATGACCGGGTGTGATTTTGACACTCTAAGCATACCCATTTCGCTGATCCTTTCAAAAGGGTTTCTCAGTTTGCCTTTTTTTTTTTTTTTTTTTTACTCTGTTTGTATTCTTGACTCTCTTTCTATTTGTTGTTTTTCTTGTCTTTAACCATTTTTTCTTTTCTTTTCTCTGTAGCCGCTTTCATTTTGGATTATTATTTTTTGTTCATACTCTGTATAATCCCTTACACAGCTACGTGTCTAGTTATTAGCCTCTAGGTTTAGTTGCTTTTATTTGTCTTTGTATTCCCTATATTCTCATTACTACTTTGCTCTAAAAGTGTACTTTTGGCGTTGATATACTTGTATTTTTGCCGCTACTATTTTGTAGTGTTTGCTGGATTTGTGTCTTTCTATTAACATGTCATCTACAACCAAAACTGAATTAGACGGTTTCAGTATCGGACATCTTAATGTGTGTCATTTACAGAACAAAGTACCTGATATTACGGTACTTCTCAATCGGTCACCGCCATTGCATCTTCTGGGGCTCAGTGAAGCGCGATTATCTCCCGATATCAGTGATAGCTGTCTCAGGATCTCAAATTATTCTATCATCAGAAGAGATGCCTCCATGCCCCAACACACGGGCCTTGCCATTTACCTTCACGATACCATCCGTTGTAATACGCGTAGACGTGTGGATCTAGAGTCTAAAGTAGTAGAGAGTATCTGGTTAGAAATAAAAGTTTCTGATAACTCAACTCCTCTTCTGGTAGGGAATGTATATCGCAATCCTGCTGCCAGTTTTGACTGGTACAACGAATTTATGTCAATGATGGATAAAGTACACGACTCAAATCCCAAAGCGAATGTGGTTATATTAGGTGACTTTAATATCAACCTTTTCAAGTCCAATCCATCCTGGGAATACACGATCTCATTATTTGGCTTACAACAAGTTATCACCTCGCCTACCAGGGTTACTCCATCTTCTTCGTCTTTAATTGATCATATCTATACTAACAATACTACCATCGTGAAAAATCCTACTGTACCTGTATTTGGTATTAGTGACCATTACCCTGTGATATGCGAGGTTCCTCTTAAAATAAATAAACCTAGGAAGCACAAACACACGTTCATTATGTACCGATCATTCAAAAAATTCTGTAAAAGCTCCTTCTTGAATGATCTTCATGCTGCACCGTTTAATGACGTCCATAATTGTTCAGATCCTAATGAAGCAATGGCTTTGTGGTACAAACTGTTTCTCCATATTCTCAATAAACATGCCCCCTTAAAAAAGAAACGTGTAAAAAAACAAGTCAAGCCTCAATGGCTTACTAAGGAAATCATGCAGGCCATGCAGTACAGGGATGAGCTCAAATCAAACAAACTGTATGATGAATTCAAAAAGCAGCGAAATCGTGTAAGAGCTTTGGTTAGGAAAGCAAAAAGAGCTTTTGTTAGAGAGCTAGTTCAAGATGGCAAGAATGTATCTTCTGTTTGGCGCGCTATGAATATCCTCACTAACCGTACAAATCAAAAATCAGCTGACTTGCCTGCTGAGTTTACTCCAGATACATTCAATGACCACTTTCTGTCAGTAGCTGATTCCCTCTCAACCCAGAACAGTAATGATCCCTCAGCTTTTATCTGTTCTGATATTCTGAAGCAGTTTTGCCAAGAAAGAACCGGCGGCAAACAACCATTCTCAGTCCCGTTAATGACGGTATATGAAGTTGGAAAACATATAAACAGTTTGAAAAACAAAACATCATCAGGTTGTGATGGGATCAGTGCGGAAATATTAAAACTATCATTACCATACACAGTAGACTCCTTAACATATATTTTTAATCTATGTATCCAGAAAAGTGTTTTTCCTGATGACTTAAAGATCGCCAAGGTTATTCCACTTCCAAAAACAAAGGTCAAGGATGATCTCAACAACTATAGACCAATCTCCATCCTTTCTACAATATCAAAACCCCTTGAAAAACACGTGTGCAAGCACTTGACAAACTACCTTGAGAATCACGACCTGCTGTATCCCCTTCAGTCTGGATTTCGCGCATCACACTCGTGTCAGACATGTGTGACGCGGATTACAGACAAATGGCTTTACTCTATAAATAATTCAGAGTTGTCAGGAGCTATTTTCCTGGATCTTAGGAAAGCCTTTGATGTTGTCAATCACTCAATCCTGTTGAAGAAGTTGCATTTGTATGGACTAAATTCATCAGCATGTCTTTTCATAAAATCCTACTTAGAAAACCGTAAACAAAGTGTACTCCTAAATGGGAATTTTTCGTCCCAAGGGCATATTCGTCATGGGGTCCCCCAAGGATCGGTGCTAGGACCTCTGTTATTCTCCGTCTTCATAAATGACTTGCCAATGCATATTTCTGATAAGTCAGTGCTATGTGACATGTTTGCCGATGACAGTACTCTGCATGTGTCAAGTAAACAAGTATCCCAGATCACTGCATCTCTCCAGCAGGGTCTAAATGACGTTTCCTCCTGGTGTTCATCTAATCATATGCATATCAATCCTAACAAAACAAAAAGCATGTTGATTACAACCCGCCAGAAACACCAACTCTCTCCTCCACCTCTCAAACTTACCATTGATCATGCTGAAATTAAACAGGTCTCGGAACATAGGCTACTAGGTGTGATTGTTGATGACCAGCTAAAATGGAAATCACACGTTGACCACGTTTGCAGGACAGTAGCTAAGAACCTTTACTTATTATCTAAACTGAAAATCTATATGGACTGTGACCATCGCAAGCTCTTCTTTTTTGCCCATGTGAAACCCCACATAGATTATGTTTCTAATGTATGGGACAGCTGCAGTCAAGTTCACTTATCTAAACTCAACTCCTTACATAGAAGATCAATAAAACAAGTTCACCCCCTTTCTACCATTCCAACGGACCAAAGATTCAAACAGCTCGGGATTCTGTCTCTGCGCAGTCAACATATCCTGAACAAATGTCTACTTGTACATAGTACCATTCACGGGAATGCCCCGTCATACCTTAAATCACTCATTAAACAACCGACACATGCCATTAGAGGAATGAGAAACGGTTGTATACCACTCCCACTCCCTAGGATAGACATATATAAAATGAGTTTTGCTTTCTCTGGGCCCACAGTCTGGAACTCACTACCACCAAGTCTAAAAATTATTCCGTCACGTTCCACTTTCAGAAAAAGACTGTTTTCCCATCTACTTGAAACTGAAACACTGAACCAGACGTTTACTTCTCGGTAATAAGAAAGTTTCTTTCAAGTGTCCATTTTGGTGTATAATCTGAACAACCATGTCAGGTGTGTGTGTGTGTGTGTGTGTGTGTGTGTGTGTGAAAAAGAGTGAGAGAAAGATTTTTTTTTTTTTTTTTTTTTTTCGAGTAATTTTTTTTTTTTTTTTTTTTTTTCTTTTTTTTTTTTTTTGTATCTCCCTTTAATCTTGCCATTGTAGTCTTTTGTTTTTGTAGCAACGGCTGATTGAAAAATAATCATTTTTGGTTAAATCACTTCCGTTGGAAAATAAAGTTCGTTCGTTCGTTCGTTCGTTCGTTCGTTCTCTCTCTCTCTCTCTCTCTCTCACCGTCTGTTAGGGGTGACAGTGGATGACCAGTTCAAATGGCAGCCCCCACCTCGACAATGTATGCAAAACCGTCTCGCAAAAACTCTTTTTGTTATCGAAGTTGAAGTCAGTTATTGACTTGAAGACACGGACGCTATTTTTCAATGCGTATGTGAAGCCACATATTGACTACTCTTCAATAGGGGTGTTCGGTTTTACCGGTTTTCCGGTTAAAATCGGTCCGACTTTCTCACGGTTCGGTAAACCGGTTTGGCCTTAAAAAACCGGAAAACCGCGGTTTTTCTAAGGGACATCACTCGTCGTTTTTCAGCCCGTTACAAGACACCCTCCTCCTCGTTATCATCACCATCATCATGTTGTTGTTTTTGTTGGCTGAACAGGGAAACCGGGGTGGCCGAATGGTAGAGCGTTAGACTTCCAACTTTCGGGTCGTGAGTTCAAATCCCGGCTAGGGCCAAATATTTGTGCTGGCTTTTTCATCGTTGCCTCGTATTTGATATCATCCGTATGTGGTGGAAAAGGACGTTAAACCCCCAAACACCCACCCACCCACCCTTGTTGGCTGAACATTTCCAACGCAGGGGTACAGGAAGCCGGAGTACTAGGAGACCCCCCCCCCTTCCCCCTGCCATCTCTTGGGGAAACGTTAGAAACAATAGATGACGTATACATAGCCGGTTAACCGGTTTTAAACCTCGGTTTTCTATTGGAAAAACCGGTTTTTAACCGGTTTGAGAAATCGTACCGGTTCCACCCTCTACTCTTCAACTCTTTGGGATAACTGTGGTGATCTCCATCTCAAAAAATTAAATTCTTTGTATCGTCGCGCTTTCAAACTTATCCTTCCTGACACCTCCCTAACCACTGATGAAAAGATCACGGCTTTAGACTGTCTACCACTGGAAAAACACCTGGCCTTTAACAAATGCATCATGATGCACAAAATTATTAATGGTAAAGCGCCTCCTTACTTATCGAAACTGTTTAGACCTTGTGACAGCGGGTACAGCACTTCGAGGAACAGTCTCTTCGTCACACGCCCCAGACTAGACTTGTTCAAATCAAGTCTCTCTTACTCAGGGGCTACGTTATGGAATAAGCTCCCATCTGTTGTTCAGTCTACGTACTCCCCTCATATTTTTAAAGCTAAAATTTATCATTATTTTTCCGCAAACTGACCTTTAACCATTTCTTTATTACCTTTCTAATAGCTTCCTCATGCGTCCTATATATGCGTATTCTATACTTCCATTACTTATGTTAATGTTTTACTGCTCAGTGTGTTACCCCTGTGCTGTATTGGGTGTCACGCGTTGTAGCTATGCTCTGTATGTGAGTTACTGTGTGCACTGCGTGTAGCATGTGCTATGTATGTAATTCTATGTATGCTCTGTGTGTGTGTGTGTGTGTGTGTGTGTGTGTGTGTGTGTGTGTGTGTGTGCGCGCGCGCGCGCGCGCGTCAAGGACAGACAATAAGAGAGACCTGTGCGTCTATGTTCTCATCCTTGGAAAATAAAGTTTCAGTCAGTCAGTCAGTCTCTCTCTCTCTCTGGGGAGCCAGGGTAGCCGAATGGTAGAGCGTTGGACTTTCAATGCTTGGGCCGAGAGTTCGAATCCCGGCCGCTGGGGCCAAATATTTGTGCTGGCCTTTTTCTCGTTGCTCCGTCCTTGATATCACCCTTTTGTGGTGGAAAAGGATGTTAAACTCCTAAACACCCATCCACCCACCCTCTATCTCTGCCTCTTTCTCTCTCTCCCCCTTCTACCCCCACCCGGCCCCACCCCCACCCCCAGTCACGTGGCTAATTGGTCGAGGTCGTAGAGGATCTAGTGTCGTTGGTAGAACTTGGAGAGGGGAGAACCGGCAACAATAACAACAAAACAGACAAAATAATATGAAGTTTGGAGAAACAACTTTGTAGGACGGGGCCGTTCCTCCTTGTTTTCGTTGCCCCGTCTTTGATATCACCCTTATGTGGTGGAAAAGGACGTTAAACTCCTAAACACCCACCCACCCACCCTCTCTCTCTCTCTCTGCCTCTCTCTCTCTCTCCCCCTTCTTCCCCCACCTGGCCCCTACCCCAGTCACGCGGCTAATCGGTCGAGGTCGTAGAGGATCTAGTGTCATTGGTAGAACTTGGAGAGGGGAGAACCGGCAACAATAACAACAAAACAGACAAAATAAAATGAAGTTTGGAAAAACAACTTTGTAGGACGGGCCCGTTCCTCCTTGTTTTTGTTGGTTTTGTTGGATTTTTATTTTGTTTTTAATTTTTATTTTTTTTTATTATTATTATTATTTTTTTTTTTTTTTTTTTGGGGGGGGGGGGGGGGTTAGGAGGACGGGGGGTGGGTAGGGTTTCTAGTTTTGTTGTTGTTTTTTAAGGGTTTTTTTAGTTTTTAAAGTTTTTTTGGGTTTTACTGTTAGTGTTTTAGTTAGTTTTTGTGGTTTGTTTGTTTGGTTTTTTTAACTGAATTACATACTCACGATTTGACTCATGACCGCCAACTACAGTTTATCATAGCAGTCAGCTACAAGTATCTTTTTTAATGAAAAGGACAAAAACAAAAACAAAACAAAACAGAAGAAACAACACGTTTCCAGGCTGACCTATTTAATTGTAAATTGAACGACGCTAGAGAAAACGTTGCCATAAAAAAGTTGATATTCTTGAGTAATAGAATAGAATAGAATGAAAAGACATAATTTATTTGGCTTCGGTACGGGCAATTTGGTTTGCTCCAGAATAATGAAACAAACGATGAAATCAATACACCAATCATAAAAGATATCTTCTTGAAAAAAAAAATCTTTTTGATGCAGAGTTTCCGTATCTCAGCATTATCATATTTACCGACTGTGCCTTTTCATGAATGTGATGCATAAGAAAATTAGAAATAAACCATGTTCTTTTC
The DNA here is from genome assembly GCA_018292915.2 of Batillaria attramentaria. Lineage (NCBI taxonomy): Eukaryota > Metazoa > Mollusca > Gastropoda > Batillariidae > Batillaria > Batillaria attramentaria. The sequence goes on along the minus strand of JACVVK020000562.1, from coordinate 65,910 downwards.
AAAAACCTGTGATTATTGTCTGGGGACGTGTAGTATAATTGAAGGGAGATAATTTACCATCATCCGGAACGAATTCTGAACTTACCTCCTGTTATTTCCGGATATATTCCTTTGAGACTGCATGTTGTGTGATTATACTTGAAAGGTTATTCTGCCAACTATTTCTCATAAAACTGGGTCATTCGCGTGAGCCAAAATGAGTACATGTCTCCATAGTATCTTTTTGAATGAAGTGGCATTTATACGCTACTGACTTCTTTATGTGTGTAAAGTGACGAAATATGGCAGTTCCAAGTTTGCGACGTGTAGTGCCTCGGATAACACGGACAACACGGATAACACGAATGCCCGCCGACACAGCCACTTGGGAGAAATGTACTCGCGCTTCCTCTGTGTGTCGGTCATTACGGCCCTTTGAAAATCTGAATTAAAACGACGCATCATTTCTGTTCTGTTTTGTTTTGTTTTGGTAGCGCCTGTAAGGCCGTTATCAACTGAGAAATGTGTGTGTGTGTGTGTGTGTGTGTGTGTGTGTGTGTGTGTGTGTGTGCGCGCGCGCGCGCCAAAGAAAGTGCACATCATACACGTCTTACTGTAGCAAACAGAGTTTTCTAAATTCTGAAGGTAAAACACTGCAATGCAAGTAATCATGGGAAATCTGAGACAAAGTCAACGATACACGCCTTGTCTGTACAATGAATCGACCAAGCCCTCACCATCACATATGATTGTGCACTTTAAACAAAGTTGTATGATAACAAAGAAAAACAAACACAAAATAAAAGTTGTTTGATAACAGTACCTAAACAAAGCACTTGCGCGTAATCGGAAACACTGAACAATTTCAAAGCTGTGAAAAAATAACCACAAATTGACAGTTACAGATAACATTTCTAAATGATTTCTTTTATGCTGCTTCATTAATTTCACTCTCTTTGACATCAGACAGTGTAGTGTTCCTTTCATCCTGTGAATCAAAACTATCATGACAACACACGGCACCAGCAATGCGACAGCTGTGATTCACAGGATGAAAGGAATATTACACCATCCGATGTCAACGAGAGACACATTTATGAAGTAGCATGAAACAGGTTGTTAATAATAACAGAATGTGCGGATTTTATGACGCTTTTCCCAGTTGCTTGCCTCAAAGCGCCACGGGCTAAACACAACACGCACACACCACTTGAATCACATTCTCTCATTCACGGGGTGGGTGTTGGGTGTTTGAGAGTTTAACGTCCTTTTTCCACCACATACGGGTGATATCAAAGACGGGGTAACGATAAAAAAGCCAGGACAATATTTGGCCCCAGCCGGGGTTCGAACTCACGACCCGAGCATAAACCACATTGTAGTCATGTTGTGCGAGTGGTCAGCTAAGCTATCATTTTAGGTTCCGGAATTTAGTTTTAGTGGAACATTTGAATATTTCCAAAGTAGAGAGGGAGGAAGTCAGGGTACCCGAAGGGAATCCCCGACGGTCGGGCCGAATGAACGGTGCCACATACTGTGTGAAAAATTGGTGAAACGTGGACTTGAATACCTTGAATTGTGCTTAAGAAATCACGAAATTGGAACTCTTTGGTCCAGTGCTTCTCGCAGAAACTTGACAAAAACATGTGAAGCTAAAATCTCTGTTATTTTTTTTTACATGAAAGTTCTGTAGTTCCTGTCATATGTGCAGTTGTCACACGTGATAAAAATGATGAGTAATTTGAAGGAGTCGTTTCATAGATATTTGGCCTTATGTGCAAACCACCCTTACCTCAGACTTTTTTTTTAATACAAGATCTGTCAGAGCTACAGAGCTGTGTTACGAACCCATTCAGTACAACTGAATGAACTTCTAAATTCTAGAAAATGAAGGCATTTGACAGCCTTTCTCGTCCTAAAACGTAACATGACTGATTTCTTTAAATGGGCGACAACTCTTCTAAAAATGTGGCAAGAGAAAAATCGTGAAAGGTATGTCTGGAGAACATGACTGCCCATTTCATCAAGAAGCCCTCCAACGAGGTAGATACATCCGTCCACACATACATACATACATACATACAGACCCATACGCTTAAGTCAAACACGCTTAAGTCGAACTTCGGATACGTCGAAGCAAAAAGTTTTTCTAGGCCAAACGTGCTCTTTGTATGATTAAATTTTCCACGGATAAGTCGAACGTGTACTCAAAAACGGATAAGTCAAAACTCGGTTATATCAAACGAAATCTGCAATTTTAGCCTCGGATAAGTCGTACCAGTCGCTGGCACGGGAATTTCTTTTTATCCTTTTGATGCATCAGCGCCAAAACACGGCTTGCAGGGAGATTTTACATTTTCCGTGCAAGTACAGGTTGACAGTGTTACGTGTCCTGCGGGCCTTAGGGCTGGTTATCTTGGGTGGTAGAACACGAAATTGACGAGAAACACGTGCAAGAACAGAGCTAAGCGTGAGATCTGACCCTGTGTCCCTGATCTCTGAAAGTTTTCTGTCGCCACTGTTAAGAAGGGGATTTGCCGTCGGATTCGGAGGGTAAACAGTGAGTTATTCCTGGTGTGTGAAATGTGTGTGTGTGTGTGTGTGTGTGTGTGTGAGAGAGGTAGAGAGACAAAGAGAAAGACAGAGTTTGCCGGTTGGTGCCGTTAGAGTTGGATCACTTTGCTATTTGACTGCATGTGTTTATATGACGTTGTACTAGAATTTATTGAGCACATGCGTCATATGACTGTGAACGCGCGCGCACACACACACACACACACACACACACACACACACACACACACACACACACGCGCGCGCACACACACACACACGCACGCACAGATGACGCTGCTTATCTTGCAAGCAGAATAAGAGTCAGTGAAACTAGAAAAGAAGAAGAAAACATAAGCTGGAAATTAACTTATCACCGTTTGGTGCCAGGCAGCTTTCAAGTCAGAACGAAACAGCCGTCAGAACGAAACAGCCATCAGAAAAACTTGGCTTTCTCCTTCCTCTGCATCGACTATGGTAAGACCAAGCCAATACTCTGAACCGAAAGTGAACTCAAAGTGAACAAAATAGCTACGGAGATTTGATGACATGGTAGCTTACACGAGCGTATTGAATATAACAAATCCAAGCAGTAAGGCTCAGTATAGTTCGCACCCCTGGGCCGTACTGGGCAAACTATTCAAACCCATCCACACTCATTTAGTTGAGTTCCCTTGGTTAAATCGTTTTAGGGTTAGGTTTAGATTTAGGGTTGGGGTTACCGTGTGGTAATGGTGCAAACGCCATGTTGTTTAGACGGTCGTAGTGCATTTACAGCAGGTGCAAATGACACAAGGGAGCGAACTATACCAACGCAGCAGCAGTAAGCTCATGTTGACCAGGGAAAATAAATTTCAGTTTCCAAACCGAATCAGGGGGTGAAAAGGTGCAACTCGCTTAACTCGAAGCTAGAGTCGAAATTCGACCTTATCCGTCGTCACGGATAAGTCAAACTTCGGATACGTCGAACAAAAATCCATTTCCCCTGCGAATTCGACTTAAGCGTGTTCGACTGTATTTGGTCTGGCCTTGTCTACGGGCCTGTTACATCTATCTTCACTTTGTATGATTTGCAACTAGCTTCTTCATTGTATCGGAGGTGCGTGTGTGTGTGTGTGTGTGTGTGTGTGTGTGTGTGTGTGTGTGTGTGTGTGTGTGTATGCGCGCGCGTGTGTGCGTACGGGTGTGCGCATCTGTGTGTGTGTGTGCGCGCCACGGTGTGTGTGTGTGTGTGTGTGTGTGTGTGTGTGTGTGTGTGTGTGTGTGTGGCGTACTTTTCATTCTCATTTTCATTCCAAAGTTGTTGTTGTTTTTTTGGTGTTTTTAAACACCTCTTGAGTAGTATTAGCAACGGCAAGGATGAAAATTGGTCTGACGACCAATACCTTTTTTTACTGTTGTAAAATAAAGATTCGTTCGTTCGGTCTCTCTCTAACCCCGACCCCCCCCCCCCCCCCCTCTCCCCACCTCGTCAGACACGCACACTCACACGCGCGAGTTTCCTGCGCGCACACGCACACACACACACACACACACACACACACACACACACACACTCGCACGCACGCACGCACGCACGCACGCACGCGCGCACCATTTGCACCCACTCTAACATTCAATTTGGCAGACGCAGCGACATTAAACGACTAAGGGTACACATAAACAGACTCAGCAGAATTTAAATGTCAAATGAATACAATGAACAGCTCCGAGAAACAAAAGGAAAATCTGTCCAGAACTTCGTAACACTGACCTGGGCATGACATGTTTGCAAATCAATGTAGAAACATGGAGTCTTCATTTTGACTTTTGAATTCACACTGCACTACGACAGGCAACTATCAGAAAAAGTATCTAACAGTTGTGAAGGTCTTCTTGAACATGTACACGAATCGGCAGACTTCAACCCATCATGTAAATGATCACTGACATGATGGAGTAAAGTCGCTGCAAAGCCCGGGCACGTTTGTCTCTGTATTTCTTGCTTTTGGCCGAATCTCCGGGCGATATCCTGTCAGGATAGCGGCGACAAGCACTCCCTAGGACGCCTTTACTGCTGGCAGAGCTCAGTTTAAAAAAATCCTGATTTTTCTACAGAGAGAGAGAGAGAGAATTGAATTGAATTGAATTCTCTTTATTTTACAAGGATGAAAGTATTAAGCACATGTGCTTGTCTTACAACTTGTCCTTGCTAAAAAAAATTCTACTAAAATAGAAAGAAAAACACACTTAAACAAAAGACCAAAAGGCACACAATGCAAAAGCTATAACAACACCAGAATAGCTAACATACCTTACATAGACAGGTAACTAACACGGAACACAGACATTATGGGATAATGCATAGCATAGAAACATACTAAAAGCAAAAGAGACAATACGGCATAGAACTGAACTCGAATTATCATAAAACAGCGCATAAATTGATTGCAGTAAGAGGTCGAACAAGAATCAACAATTTGGATCATAGAACTCTAAGATGTGTGCAACAAGAAGCTTCTGAGTTGCTTCTTAAAAGTAACTATGGACGACAGAGAGAGAGAGAGAGAGAGAGAGAGAGAGATCACAGGCAAAAAAACACACAAAAAACCCAAGAAGAGATAAATGAAAACTCGGAAAAAAAAAGCATGACAGTAAAGTTATATAAAAACTAAACGCAGAAAATTGTTTTCCAAAAACAAACAAAAAAATGTTAAGAAACCCAAAACATTTTATCAAAACATCTTTGTTTTTGTTTAAATTTAAACACATAGAAACTTGAAAGAAACTCAAATAAGAAAAAAAAAAATAAAAATAAATAATGAAAGAAAAAAAAAGGACACACGAAACACATTTACGAAAAATAGAAAACAGACACAAGAAATAAATAGTACAAGAATTTAAAAGCACAAAAAGCAAAATTATCTTCACGGGTAACAAAACAAGGGATGATAAAGAAGAATTTAATTCACTTCGTATTTCAAAATAAATCAAGTAAAAATCAAGAAGAATTTAATTCATTTTACATTTTAAAAAAAAAGATAAGGTATTCATAACAAATAAAGAAATGAATAAAAAATGATTTAAAAATAAATAAATAAATAAATAAATAAATATTTAAAGCAGTTACTACAAAAAAAAAGAAATGAACAAATAAAGACAAAAGGAAAGAAATGACCTGAGAGACGTACAAAAAGAATGATACATATTTGCACAGTCTATTGAGTACATGTAACAAAATGGTCTATATAAACCAGCACTGTAGAGATACACAAAATCGCTAACACTCAATAGAGACAGATGGGCATTGATACGAAGTGTTTGCTTGTCAGAAACACGGTCGTGGAGAGAGATCCGAAATACGCTTATTTTGGGCCTAACGCTAGCAAAGAATGACGTCAGAGATATGGTAGAATGCACCATTGAGTGGAACAAGTCATGGGCGGACAAGTGTGTGTACTGGCGCGGGGCTGCATTGGTTGCTCTGGTGAGGTACTGACTACCCGCTATCCCAGGGGTCCCGTTTCGACTCGACTCTTTATGGGAGAATCGTGTGAAGCCTGATTCTCATTCTGTTTTCGGTCCTCTCAAGACATTGCCAGAATGATAGCACCTCGTGTTTGCTCCTATCTTACTGCCATACATTCGTGGCGCAGTGGGCTTCCATAGCCAACCGCAATTTACTTCGTGCTCATCTCGGGGGGAGCCCGGGTGGCCGAATGGTAGAGCGTTGGACTTTCAATGGTCGTGAGTTCGAATCCCGGCTGGGGCCAAACATTTGTGCTGGCCTTTTTCTCGCTGCCCCCCTCTTTGATATCACCCTTATGTGGCGGAAAAGGACGTTAAACTCCCAAACACCCACACCCACCCTTGCTCATCTCGGAAGGGTTTGAAACAATGAAATGCAGTCACAGAGAAGAACTGTTACTGCTGGAAGAAGTGTGCGCTGTGGTCTGCGGATTGTGCTGAGCGTTCGTGCCAATGAAATCAAAACCGGAGGCTCTGTCTGGTTAAAAGGACTTCATTTATTTTTTTATTTTGTTTTTTTTTGCTGCCCCAACTCTCTGCCAGCTCCAGTGGTGTTCCTCCCAGGTCATGGGTGGAACCAACGGAGGACTCGGAAGCTGGGACAATTTTTATTATGCATGATGATGGAGATGAGGATGATAGTAAGATGATGCTATGGAGGTCCATGTGGTTTGGGACTGCGGGACAGGGCCGCATTCCACGCTTCCTGTCGGTGCCGGCCGTGTAATTATCCACATCATAAGACGTGTCATACAAAGGGAAGCACCCCCAAAGTCGCACCCGTGAAGTGGGTGAAGCTCGGCTGTGTGGCAACAGCCTCCCCATTGGGCCCATAGCACACCCGCTCTGGGTAGGAGCCGACCTAGGTAGGAAAAATCCCGCTTGCCTCGGCTGGGATTCGAACCCGGGTCTCCCGGTCCATAGTCCGAAGTGCTAACCACTACACTACGGGGGCCGGTTGACTTCATATTTTGTAATGTGTCATCCAGTCAGTCTTCCTGACTACCAAGGTGTCACGTTTGTGATAGACCCCCCACAAAAGCTGTACAAACTTGTCCAGCCACTTTCGAGAAAATTGGAAGCAAAAATTGTTGGGAGGTCAGCTTTAGCGATTGCTTTGTTTTGTTTTAATTTTTCGGATCCCTTAACAACTTATACAACTTTTGTGAAAGTTTTAAGACTAGGAATCTTGGTGTGAAACTCGCATTCATGCAGACTTTCAAACTCACAAACCGCCTTGTTGCCGGGCAATTTCGGAAAAAAAAACAAACTCCTCTGACGTTACCCTGTCAAACATTTGAAAGAAACTGCTTCCGTTCTTTCCGTGCGCTATTAATACCCCCTGTTGAGGCTTTAACGAACAACTTTGTGATATCAACAGACACGCTCAGGGCGGCACCTGGCAGGAAGAGCAACTCTCACCTTGTCAAAAACATGTTTTGCACAAATGCTGTCATTATTGAGTCAGTTGTCCTCCCAAGGTGTATTTTAGAGCTTTGTGAACTTGTAATAATAATAATAATAATAATAATAATAATAATTTATTTATTTATATAGCGCTGTCATCTACTTGTAAGGCAGTTCTAAGCGCTAAGAGTACAGGTAAAGGGACAGATAAAAGTGAAGGTTCAGGGCCAGGGCAACTGCATGTATGGTACTTAATAAGGAGATGGAGAAAGACGGAGGCAGGTTAGACGGTGCTTTGAGATGAAAACAGGAAGGTTTTTAGATTTTTTTGAAGGTTTCGAGGGTGGTTGACTGGATGAGCGAAAGAGGCAGCGAATTCCAGGCTTTTGGACCAGCGTAGGAGAAGGCTCGAGAGCCAACAGAAGAAAGTTTAGTACGTGGGATTCTGAATATCAGGGTATCGGATGAAGACCGGAGGGAACGTGACGGAGTGTAGAGTCTCCAGTCCAGTAAATGTCTCCAGGGACCACGTGCGAGTTGCACTGAGACGGCCACTTGACCGTAGCTACAGTCTGTTTCATACAAACGCGCCACTTCACTGGAAAGTGAAATTTTGCGGCAGGCGTATATTTTGGCTCACGTATTGGCTCATATCTTAGCAATGACAGCCCCACAATGCTTCATATGTTGCACACTTCTAAGTGTTATCATGTTCTTGTCACGGTTATAAGCCTAGGTCGGTCTGTGAGCCTAATAAGTCTGCAGGATGTATGTGCAATCGCATGTAATTTATAGGAATAAGCGGTACACATCTCGAATGAGGAAAATTAGTCGCCCAGGACAAGAGAAGACCCCCCCCCCCAAAAAAAAAAAAAAACAAAAAAAAACACACACACAAAAAAAAAAAAAAAAACAAAAAAAACAACAACAACAACAACAAAACAACAAACAATCAAACAAAAAAACAAAACCAACAACAACAACAACAACAACATAACTTAGTGGTTTAAATATGGCACTTTCATTAAATCACAAACAAATACCCGACTTGGTAAACAACGATTTTCGTGTGAAAGCAATTCCGTGACCGTTGTGCAGTTTCAAGTCAAGTCAAGCGCGGTCACTTGCGGTCGTCTGTTGGTCAGCACTGTAAGGGACGTCACCAATACGTCAGTGGGAAAACAAAGGCCCGCTACCGGAATAAATGCTAATGTTTGCTAATGTATTGTGGCGGACGGTGTGGTGGTGATGGAATAACAAAGCAGTTGTATAGTGATTCCCCATGGACACTTCACAAGCAAATCACAGGGATTTTGTGCCGTGGTTAAGGCTGACCACCAAGTCCAAATTCTTGGTGGGCAGGACTTTGCTTGGATTTTTTTATTTGCAAATCGAGTCAAAATCTCGTGCAGACACGTACCAGTGCCATCCTCCTGTCAACCAACCAACACACACACACACACACACACACACACACACACACACACACACACACACACGTTGAAAATCCCACGCCCATCTTTCGAAGAAAAGTAGGTTCTGTAGCCGGTGGCGTGGAAAAAAAGAAGAAAGAAATACTGGCACATAAAGTGGTGCTTAGCAGCTGCGGGCTTTCACTGCTTCTTCCTCGAGCCCTGCGGCGCCATGAGCGTCAAAGGAGAGACGGATATATTCGTCAACCATACCATACCATACCATACCATACCATACCATACCATATGCTTTTGGTAAATTCGGAAAATTTTCTCTGCACGTGATCATCATGGTCTCCCGAAAACGCTAATAACAATCCAAATTTTGGGAAAAACACACATGATGGCGTAAACTGCAATGCTGATGTGAACGTCACGTCCAATACCTGAAAAGCATTCGAAATTCACTTTTGAGTCTTTCACATACTGCCATTCTTGCCATTGTTGTATTTGGTTTGTTTGTTTCTTTGTTCTTGAAAACTCGCTGCGGTGCATAAACTGATCGAATGACACTATTTTCGAACCACTGAAGCTTTGCCACGGTGTCACCGAAGTGCCGGAAGCCGGGATAGTCAAGCGGTAGAGTGTCGGGCTTCCAATGCTCGGGTCGTGCGTTCGATTCCTGCCTGGGAACCCATGCATTGTTCTGGCCTCTTCCTCGTTCTTGCTCCCCTTTTCTCATATGACGCTTGTGTGGTGGAAAAGGGCGTGATCGAGGCTGCAAGTGATAATAATAATAATAATAAGGCGCCCTCTCTGAAGGACAGACTCAGAGAGCACACACCCACCCCCACACCACACACACACACACACGCACACACACACACACGCGCACGCACCAACACATGAACATGGACAGAGGGCCACAGTTATCAATGGAAAGCCTGACGGAAAAGTATATTTTGAGTTGTGATTTAAAGGCTGACAGTGTGGGGACATTACGGAGGGCAGAAGGCAGCGAGTTCCAGATTCACACTGTCGGGGCGAGGTAGCTGAAAGCGCGTTCACCGGTAGTTTTCATATTACGCAGAGGAACTTTGAGAAGTTTTTCATCAGAGGATCGCAGTCTGCGGGAGGGCTGATAAGTAGAGAGTGCGGCTGACAGATACTGAGGTAAGGATCCGGTAAAATGACGGTAAGCAAGGACAGCAAGTTTGAATTGGCAGCGGACCACTTGCAAGTATCATTCAACTTTTGTTGTGGTGGCATGCTGGTGTAGTGCTGAACATCGCTGAAACGGCGGCTTATGTAGGCAAACAAATGAGCACAGTTCATAACCAGGAATGCATTCTTTGACCTGCATCTCATTTTTGCCGTGCAGAAAGCCCCAGGTATCGCTCACTGAACACTGAAACTCGGTCTGGTTTTGCCGAAATTGCAGATTTTCAAAGGCGCCAAGCATGCTGTGTGACGCGCACGTGCCATCCACACAGTGGTCGCCATGTTCACTAATTACCCCTTAACCTTGCTACCGAATTTTACGGGAAAAATCTTATTCGTTTATTTTTTCTGATTTATTGAAACTGTCACCCATTATGTTGACTGGTCCTTAACTTTTTGTGCAGTCTGTATGAATTGTGTGAGTGGACAGCAGTGCTGATTCCATCCCGTAAGGCCCATGTTGCGATGATTTCCATGTGCCTTGTTTAGCACAGAATGCGTAGGTGCTGCTGGTTGGATGTACTTGGGCTACAAATCGGCGATAATAACCAGTGATTCCAAGGAAGGCTCGCAGGTCTTTCTCGCTGATTTGTTCCTGCAACTCACTGCAGATACTTCATCTGTGTCTCCTAAGGCGCCATGACATGACCGAGGTAGATCATCATGCTGAAGAACAGTTTGCGTTTGCGTAGCTGTGCTTTGACGTTAAATCTGGACAACTTCCAGTCTTTTCAGTGTATCCGAAAATGTCTTTCCAACAACGAGCAGGTGATCTACGTAGATCAACAGTGTCTGCAGGCTGTGGTCACCGAAGATCTTGCCAATGACCCGTCGTAAATCGCTCTCTCATCGGACACCTTCAAACCACCACTATGCATCCCATGTGTTAGGTCTGAGGGACTACACTATTATAGGCTGGGTGTTGGGGGTAGGGCCGTAGGTGTAGTTTGAGGGAGGTGACAGAGAAGAAAGTTGTAGCCCAAGGCCGAAGGCCGCGAGCCTCAACTTATTTCTCTGTCACCTCCTGAAAACCTACAGCCCTACCCCCGAAAACCAGCATATAATAGTTTTGTTTTCAACACCCAAAACAAAACAAAGCAAGCAATCAAAAAATCCGCGAGTGGTGGGCTTGTACTGCTTTGCTCGACAACCATAATGTGGTGTCAAAACAATGGACACCCGATCGTGTCTATTCCAGCAAACAAGAAAAGTGACGCTGGTATGCATACCCAAAATCCACAATGTAATGCGTTCACAAACTTAGAACTGGCAAACAAGAGCGTGCAGTGTTGTGACGAGGGTTAATCCCGTTTTCTTTCTGGAATTCTTCGCTGTTGTTACGAGCACCGTGCCCGACTGAGAAGTTGACAGTTTAAGGACGAAGACTGAACCTTCGCCTTCATCTGTCTGCTTCCATTGCGTGGTATGCCAACAACATTGGCAACAACAACATTGCCAAGAAGAAGAATAACAAATTGATGTCTTCAAGCAACCCAAAGAACGTTCGATGAGAGGCGGGTTATTCTCTCCCAACTATATTTATTCTTTTTTATACATAATTAATTGATCGACCAATTGTTGGATTGATAGATTGATTGATCAATTGATGGATTGATAGATTGATTGATGGACTGATTGATTGATGGACTGATTGCCAAATCGATGGATTGATAGATTAATTGACCATATGATGGATTGATAGACTAATTGACCAATCAGTTGATGGATTGATAGGCTGATCGTTCAACCGATGGACTGATAGACTGATTGATCAACTGATGGACTGATCAATTGATGGATGGATATATTAGATTGATTGATGGATTAATGGACTGACTGACCAACTGATTGATTTCGCGGACTGAACGAACAACTGTGGTATTCACTCAACGAAAACCACTAGAACAGCATCTTTATAATAATGACTGCCCAGATGTTTATATGTCTAGTTCTGGTGAAATTTGTAATGTGCTATTCCCATAATGAGACATTGGACTACCGCGCGAATGCCGGTTTCGGAGGTGCAGCTGGATTACGTGACGGGAGTTACGTTGCATTTCAAGTCAAGCCCGGTAGGTGGCGCCTCAACTTCACTACTTGTGCTTTTTCTTTACTTCCAATGTAAGTCACTTTATGTTGTCCGTTTGCCGAAAAAAAGTAGATTTTTATTTAAAGATATCTCTGAAACTAGGCACTGTATGAAAAATCTGCAGGCAAAACAGAATGCTGTTTCCCAACTAAAATATTATAATTATGTTTGGTTTTATTGTATATGTTGTTGTTTTTGCTCTGTACATGGGGAGGGGAGCCGGGATGGCCGAATGGTAGAACGTTGGAACTCCAATGCTCGGGTCGTGAGTTCGAATCCTGGCTGGGTCCAAATATTTCTTCTGGCTTTTTCATCGTTGATATCACCTGTATGTGATGGAAAAGGACGTTATACTCCCCAAAACCCACCCACCTACCCACCCATCCTGTACATGGGGAATTTTTCGTCAGTATAGTCAGTCTGTGAAGTTTGTGAACCTCTAGGAAAGCCCCGTGTTTGGGTGGATGTGAATCACGTGATCGCCCCCGATCACATGACACAAGCCGTATACGCAACACGCCTTCTCCTTCTGTCCACTTCTTTGGAACAGTCTGCCCTTTTATGTCCGTCATGCTGAGTCGAGATATATATATATATATATATATATATATATATATATATATATATATATATATATATATATCAGAGAGAGAGAGAGAGAGAGAGAGAAAGAGGTATTTATACCATTGTCCCCCCAAAAAAGGAACACTGAAATTTGATCAACTTTTCCCCCCCATTTTTCAGCTTTGGAAATGTTCACTACGTTTTCCGTTACCCGGATACTAAGTATTTAGAAATATTTCATGAGTTTTATCAAAATCCGGCTCACATTATGTCATGTGATATAAAATTGTTCAACCAAATACGTGGACACCTTTTGTTGGAAGTACAAAACTATTCAGTGACGACACAGAGCGGAGAGTGTTTACACGACTTAGAAATTGTCAGCCTTCAAAATTTCAAATCCATTCGGCCATGTCAGCGCCCTATTCTCGTTGGTTCACCAGGAAACACATTATGGATGAGTATCACTTCTACAGCTCTTGAATCTCTCACCCGTTTACGCAAAGTTTCTATGCAGCTGTTCTTACGACTGTATCAAGCGGATAAGATTGACTTACTGAACCACACACAAACAGGACAATATGCCGGAGAAGTCACTTCAGCTCTTTTCGACGGCCGCTCGAAATATATCCATTATATTTCGCATGCCAATGGCTTTCACTTTATCTTGAAAGTTTCCACACGTATTCTGCTGATCAGCTTCACCCACTTCGACTTAACCTGTGGACACGAAAGCTTGAAAGTTTTCAGTGGGGTACCTCGTTGGTTAATTGTGTATGCTAGAATTCCGTTTGGATTTTCCATTGTACCTCCAATAACAGGCTACAGTTTATACGTTGTATGGGCAAGATGCGGGATGTCTAACGCCAGTCCCCAAACGTTTAACACCGCGTTGAACGTGCATTTCCAGGATAAAAGCACGGGGTTAGGCACGGGGTTCAGAATGCTGTATTCCATTCACAACGTCACACAAGCTCCTGAGCAGCTGGACTCTGGCCTATTCAATTGTTCTCCGCACGACTATCCAGATTTTCAGCAGCACTTTGCTTGTAACCTGGAGGTTCAGTGTCTGAATAAAGAAGACGAAAGGAACTGTCCTTACACTACTGACGAGTGTGGTGAAGGATATATAGATGCTGGCAACAAATGCTACAAGTTTTTCCGTGTGAATTCTGCATCTTCGTGGTATGATGCTTACGATCACTGTGTGGAAAAGAAAATGACCCTCGTCAGTCCTCAGACACCGCAAGAATGGGACAAGTTCAGAGACCTACTGAACTTCACCATGCGCTCCTCTATGTTCTTTGTTGGCCTGCGGACAGTTGCAAAACGTGGACTCTACGGAGATGTGTGGCAGTGGGCGGACGAAACTAATGCTTATTACAACAAAGTTAAAGTGCAGAGACGGTTACGCAAACACATTTGTGCGTACATGCATCTTTTGCACAGCAATACAAATCTTTTACCGAATGCATGCGATGTTCTGATGGATCCCGAAATATACGGTTTCATGCATGTTCTTTGTGAGTCACCAAAACACTCGACGCTAAGGCCAGGAAATGTGCCCCTCTCCACTATAGAAAGCTTTAACTACAATCGAACTGGCAATGTGACGGTAGTTAAGTGTAGAGACGGACATTATATGAAAGACTTCCTGTCATGTGGGAACTGTGGTTTGGACAGTCACGTGACTTTCTGTGAGACACCGTCTGCAGGTCACGTTGCCATGTTTGAGTGTGATGGTGGTTCACAGACAGTTCCGTACACACTGGTCTGCGATCACCGTCAGCACTGTGACGATGGTTCTGACGAGACATTCTGTGTACATGACCAGTGTCCAGAAAGAGAATGCAGGAACAAGCAGTGTGTTAATTTTGACCATTGGTGTGACGGGATGCAGCACTGTGTTGACGGTACTGACGAAGAATGCCCTCAGTATATTGAAAGAACTGACCCTTCATTTTCTTTGGCTTCACCGGCCGTTGTGAATTTCAATGGTCGTGGAAAGTACACTTTGACTCCCATGGCTGCTAACCAGACATGCCCTGTCACGCACTTCCAGTGTGATGATGGTTTCTGTATTCCGGTGTATCTGCGTTGTAACGGCGTGTACGACTGTGTGGGTCATCAAGATGAGGCAGACTGCGACATCATCAAGTGTCCTGGCTTTTACCGCTGTTACGAGTCCACCGTGTGTGTGCACGCCGATAACGTGTGTGACGGTGTGTTCCATTGTCCTCAGCAGGACGACGAGTTGCTGTGTAATCTGACGTGTCCCGAGGGTTGCCGCTGTCAGGGTTTAGCGTTTGTGTGCAACAGACCATTTCAGGCAGCCTCTCACAGGCAGATTCGTTACCTGGATGCCAGCGGCTCTAGCATGACACTAGACGACCTAACTGAAAATGTCTACCTGGTGAAAGTCATATTGTCTGCATGCAGTTTGAAATATTTACACAGTGTAACGTTACCCAATCTTCGATTCTTAGACCTCAGTCATAACCACTTGAAACACATCGACATGTCTGTATTTCGTGGGTCTCTCAACCTCAAGGAACTGCGTCTGTCCCATAACCCAGTAATGTCTGTAAAGGCAGAAGAGACACAAACCAAACTTAGATATGTGAACTTTATTGATCTTTCTTGCGTACTAATTGTGACTTATGACAACGACATGCTCATAAATTTTCCACACCTTAAGCATTTGAACCTGTCACATTCTGCTATGAGGTCTCTTGGAAACACTGGTTTGAACAGTACCCCACATCTGGAAATTCTTGACGTCAGAGGATGCCCACTGGATGAGTTTCCTCGCAATATTTTCCAGCAGTTGACCGAACTAAAGATTGTTTATTCCGATAATTACAAGCTGTGTTGCCCAGCAGTATTACCTGAGAACTTCAACGTGAAAAACTGCCGAGCACCGGACGACGAAATCGCGTCATGTGACGACCTACTGCGTTCCAATGCCTACCGTGTTTGTCTGTGGGTCATGTCTTTGCTGTCGGTTACAGGCAACAGCGCGAGCATTGTTATGAGACAGTACGTCCAACGGAAGACAGCCAAGACGAGCTTTAACGTGTTTGTAACCAATCTGAATATGGCCGACCTCATCATGGGTGTTTATCTGGCGATTGTAGGGGTGGCTGACCGGGTGTATCGGGGTGTTTACCTGTGGCAGGAAAACACGTGGAAAAGGAGTGCTGCTTGTAAGATGGCCGGGTTTCTTTCACTGTTTTCCAGCGAACTGTCCGCCTTTCTTATCTGTCTTATTACCCTGGATCGTTTCCTCGCTATCCGTTTCGTCTTCAGCGGTTTCCGCTTCAGTACCAGTAGTGCGACTGTGGCGTGCGGTATTGTGTGGACGGTAGCTGCCGTTCTGTCAGCCGTTCCCTTGTTACCAATGACGTCACACTGGGAGTTTTACAGTCAGAACGGTATATGCCTTCCTTTGCCTGTCACCAGGAAAGAGTTTCAAGGACGCGCCTATTCCGCTGGTATTTTAATCTTCTTAAATTTATTGCTGTTCCTCTTGATTTTTGTGGGTCAGGTGGCTATTTACATGTCAGTGAGGAGAAATTCCTTCCAGTCAGACAAAAGCAACTCTAAAGACGCTACCATCGCTCGTCGCCTGACCACCATCGTGCTGACCGACTTCCTGTGCTGGTTCCCTATCAGCTGCCTAGGTCTGCAGGCTTTCACGGGAACCCCCATTCCTAGCGAAGTCAACGTGACCTTGGCCATTTTCGTGTTGCCGCTCAACTCGACCCTGAACCCCTTCCTGTACACACTGAACATCGTGCTGGAGAAGCGAAGGAAAGCAAGGGAAACCCTGATGTTGGAACAGCTGGCGAAGCAATTGGCCAGTGAACGTCACGTGAGACACGTGGGTACTATGACGACTTGTGCTGATGACGTCGGGTGACGACAGACTGCATGACGTGTTGTTTTTGTCAGGGCTTGTGGGGAACTTCTTACGGACAGTGCAGCGTGCAGCATAACATTTCGTGTGTAATAGTTTTTTTCAGAAATCGCCAATCAAGAGGTCGTGTTTAGTCTTCTGAATAAGAATCAGAATCAGAATTGTTTATTGATAGGCCTTAGACGCATTCAAAATTGAGACTGACATCCAGACATCCAGACATTCTCATACACATCAATACTTGTACATGAAATAACCAAAGTGCAAAATAAAGTATATCAACTCAGCTGAGCAACTGTTGTCTTTTTGTTAAAGCTAGGAAAATATATAATGCCAGGTTCTTAACTGTATAATAGTTACTTGAGGCCATTAGCAAAGTGAGTCGAAAGCTGCTCGGGTGGTTCCAGTATTTTCTAGGAATAAACTCGGTACGAAAGACTGGGACAGTATACAAGAAAATGTAGCTCGTCCTCAATACCAATCTGACACAGTGGACAACCCATTTTAGTCTTCGTCAACTAGTGTGTTCATTTGTTTTTTGTTTTGTTTTGTTTTGTTGTGTGTATGTGAATGTATTTGGGGCTGTATGACAGAAAAAAAACAGTTGTATATTTCTGTTATAACTCTTTTGTTTTTTTTTTGCTTCCTTGCTTGTTATTGAATACTTCCATATTGAATTTTACTCACTGTCACTTGCTGATGTCATGTGCTGATGTCATACTCCTCTTCTTTCTGTCTGTATCGTCAAACAAATGTCCTGAGTATAAACTGCCCAGGTTAAACTCTCAATATACATATGGCATACAACATTATGTGGAAAACTTTTCACTTGGTATGCTTAAAGATCTAAGCTCCCAACAAAAAGCTTTGCAAGCACAGTCAACTCTGTCACACAGTGTCCAAACAGCGACAAAACCGTGCCAAAAAACTGCCCCCACTTCCTGTCGGGCTCTGTGTGCATACACCCGTGCAACCCGGCTCATTATGTGACAAATGGACTCTGCAACTGTGACAGAGTTGACTGTGCTTGCACGGTCGACTCTGTAAAATGTTTTCGCACTTCGGAAAGCTTTTTTGTTGGGAGCTTAGATCTTTAATCTGTGGATCAGAATCAGTCACTATGTCCACAATATACACCATTATGGTGACTGTGGCCGGCGTATGTAAGTTGTTCTAGAAGTGTACCGCGTACTGACCAGACGACGTTATTCGGATGTGGACTGAGAGGGTGGGCTGGGTGTTTGGGGGTTTCAAGTTCTTTTCCACCACATACGGGTGATATCAAAGACGGGGCAACGATGAAAAAGCCAGCACAAATATTGGGCCTCAGCCGGGATACGAACTCACGACCCGAGCATTAGAAGTCCAACGCTCTACCATTCGGCCACCCTGGCTCCCCCTGCGGACTGAGAACCAGCTAGACTGTTGGCTATTTTTAGAACATTTGTCGAGTTTCACTACGTCTAAGAACGGACCGCAGGCTCAAAGAAAGTCGTGTTTTTGTCTGTGAATGAACGAAAACGGTCACAAGGTGAGATGAAACATCATCCTATCTGGTGAACAGCATAGCTTCTCAACCGTGATACGAACCGGAACATAGCGACTCTAAGGTATGATTCTTGTTCTTTTTTTAAAAAACTTTTTTAAAACTACTTTATTATCCCTTTCGCGAAATTCGGGCTGCTTCCCCCAGGGAAGCGCCATCCAATACCTAGCCTATATTTTTTCACAATTTTGCTGGGGGAGGAAAGCCGGATAACAGGAGAGAACCCCAGATGAGCAGCCCGGCAGCCAGGAAAAACCGGTATCATATATCACAAGCTCGACCTGGGCTCGAACCTACGCTTCATCGCCGTGACATTGGTGCCGGCCGTTAAGTAGCGCAGCGGCTAAATCCGACGCGCTACCTATTAGACCACCGCTCACCCCCCTCACTCAATTTTGAACAATATGAACACACACACACACACACACACACACACACACACACACACACACACACACACACACACACACACAATGCGCAGGAAAGGAGAAGAGAAGTTTGTATTAATCTGTAAAAATAATTATACATTCTAAAAAAAATGGAAAAGTACGGCATGACGGCATGAGGTTTAAACGGACAGTTTCGTCTCTATTGTTGTACAGATGAAGAGTACACTACATAAACTCTCAGAGAGAGAGAGAGAGAGAGAGAGAGAGAGAGAGAGAGAGCATAATCAGATAGCAGACGATATACTGCTTTCGACCTTGAACTTAGATCCAAGTACATGCGCAGTCAGGTGTCTCAAATAGGTCACAAGATGGCTGTGTGACCCGATCACCCGCTGTGTTGTTTACAGCCGCACTCCGAGGCTGATTTGCCACCAGGTAAGAAACTTACAACACATTCTTGTGAATAAGAACGTTTCTGTAGCCTATAACAACGCTATAATGAGAATGAAATCAGTTCAAGAGAAACCCGCCGGCCTGTTTTCTTTTCACAAGAGTAGCCTAGCTTTCGGTTAGCTTACTTTCGGCGAATTTCGACCACAACCCACTTGACGGAAGTAGGTTCGCTTGCAGCAAAATTAACACACACTTACACTAACTCTGCACCGGTAGCGTTGGTAATACACACACGGAAACATACTCAAACACTTTGACTGCATACATTAAAAACATATACGTCATAGGAATGTGTCTTGGTGTTGTTCATTTACTCACCACAGTCACACTCCATCATAAACACTATACATAAAATAATGCCTTAAATGACAGAATAAATAGTTCAAACTTAAAATACATAGGAGCTTAAGATACATAGCACATCTACTTACACCCAGGCACCCATACTGGACACACTCTCAGACATGAACACTACAAAAAGAGCAAACACACACACACACATACACACACACACACACACACACACACACACACACACACACACACACACACAGATTGTTGATTCATGCCACCCACTCACCCACAAACACATATAGACATATCTGCTTTGATTTAAGTATAAAAGTAACATTGATACAGTATTGCACATGTCAAATGGAGTCCCATATCACATTCAGTTTCCACAATCTGCATAAAAGAAAATTAAGATATAACAACCAGATGCAATCGAGAAAGACGGTTCTTGAAAACATGCACGCATGCATATCACACACACACACACACACACACACACACACACACACACACACACACACCTTCCATCCCCACGCCCACCTGCCCGTCCGAACTCCTTTCATGCTTTCTCCCCCCCCCCCCCCCCCCACACACACACACAATCATAGAGAGCAGGCAGGCAGGCAGAAAGAACTTGGTTATGAATGGATTGATTCAGGACAAGCAGCGTTCACGGCTGTCGTATTCTCGTGACTGTTTATCTAGTGACGCATAAACCTTCGTGCACTGGTGAGTTTGGAAGCGAGGATAAGATTATCAACGAGCCTTGTTGAGAGCAGGTCACACACACACGGTAATAACACACAAGTGAGCCTGGAATTTCGAGATAATCACTACACTGCATTTTGGGCGCTCGAGTGGTAACCAACGAGCATTGTAGTGTCGTATTGTTTTCTACGTACGGCGAACTGCCGATACTTCTACAGATATTGATGAGAACCCAAACTGGTAAAGACATTGAGATACCATGCGTATTCATATTACGAAATTGTATGACTGTAATCATGTAATCAAAATCACATGTAATAACTACACTCCATCAGGATACGCAGCTTCTTTTGATGTCTCATACTCTTAATCTATATTCTGTTTATCCTTGTAAATAACCTTACTGGTGTTTAAGAAGACCTGAAAATTGAGGCATAATTATGGGTTGAAATTATCTTAGACAAGTTATATGTGATTATATGCTAAAAGCACTCATCTGTGTAAGTTTCCGCTATTTGTGATGGGACCCACAAAAGAAGGACATAGTCACCCAGCCACGATTGAAAAAAAGCTGCAGAAACTGAGGTGGGGTCACTTTTAGTGATTTTGAGATTTTCTTTTTTTTTGTTGCTGCCCCAACTCTTTGCCAACTCCAGTGGTGTTCCTCCCAGGTCATGGGTGGAACCCATGGAGGACTCGGAAGCTGGGGGAATTTTTTTTTATTATGCATGATGATGGAGATGAGGATGATAGTAAGATGATGGTATGGCGGTCCATGTGGTTTGGGACTGCGGGACAGGGCCGCATTCGACGCTTCCTGTCATAAATATCCCGGCATTAACCAGGCCCGGGAACTGCGGCACCTGCGGTGCCGGCCGTGTAATCATCCACATCACAAGACGTGTCATACTAAGGGAAGCACCCCCAAAGTCGCACCCGTGAAGTGGGTGAAACTCGGCTGTGTGGCAACAGCCTCCCCATCGGGCCCATAGCACACCCGCTCTGGGTAGGAGCCGACCTAGGTAGGAAAAATCCCGCTTGCCTCGGCTGGGATTCGAACCCGGGTCTCCCGGTCCATGATCCGAAGTGCTAACCACTACACTACGGGGGCCGGTGATTTTGAGATTTTTGTATTTTCAGGTCTTTACACAATTAATACAACTTCTGGGAAAGTTTGAATGTAGCTTTTGAGGGGTGGGGTGGATGTTTGGGGGTTTAGCGTCCGTTTCCACCATGTATGGGTGATATCAGAGACGGGGCAACCAGAAAAAGGCCAGCACAAATATTTGGCCCCAGCCGGGATTCGAACTCACGACCCGAGCATTGACAGCCCAACGCTCTACCATTCGGCTGTCCCAGCTCCCCTATAGCTTATGAACATGCTAAGAACTAGCATATAATATTCGTACAACCACGCTGTACTGGCCTGGGGGAGCCGGGGTGGTCGAATGGTAGAGCGTGGGACTTCTAATGGGTCGTGAGTCCGTATCCCGGCTGGGACCAAATATTTGTGCTGGTTTTTTTTTTTTTTTTTTTTTCGTTTCCCCGTCTTTGATATCACCCTATATAGTGGAAAAGGACGTTAAACCCCGAAACACCCACCCACCCCTGTACCGGCCTGACTCCCATGGTACTTTGCCAACCATTTTCTCAGGGCTACACCATTGCCACAAGAATTGACATAAAAGAAAGCTTATTCTCTGTACTTTTCAGTGATACCAATACCTCCATATGTCCAAAGTAACCTTTTGTGGGAGCCCAGCACAATTGCTTACGTGGTGGAAAAGGACGTTAAACTCCCAAACACCCACCCACTCACCCACACCATCACAATTGTAGTTGATGGAGATGGAGACGATGGGAAAGAAAGGTTTGTACAATTTTGAGCACTGTCAGGATTCGAACCCACGACTCTTTGATCATGGGATTTGAGCTATCCAAATGCCTGGTATATATTATGTTGTCTGTCAGGATAATGCCCTAAAAGAGCAGTAGACGTGAATCTACGACACAAACTCGTCCACAGGCATGGCAACAGCGAAGCCCCAAGAAAACACGGAATGCCCTGTCTGCCATGATGACTTTGTGACACCCAAATTCCTGCCGTGCACTCACGTCATCTGCCGGAAGTGTGTACTGTCATGGCTGTCCGCCGAGGGGCAGGGTGGGTGTCCGTTGTGTCGCGCCCCCATCCTCCCCACCACCCAGCCAGAGCAGGGTGACGTCACCAGCCTCGTGGACAACCTCCCCACGGACCTGGCCACAAGTGCTCTGGTGGAGAGTCAGAACGCGCTCAACAGCAGCCACGTGTGCAGCGTGTGTGACGATGACGTCGCGGCCACGTCATACTGCCTCGACTGCAGCGTCATGCTCTGCAAAGCGTGCACGAGAGCGCATGGAAAACTCCCTGCCACCCGTGAACATCTACTGGAGGATCTGAGCACATTGACTGCAGAACGTCTGGCAGCCAGCCGCCGCTCCCCTTGTGACCTTCACCCTGACAGGCCTGCCGAGCTGTACTGTCCACATCACCAGACTCTCATCTGTCTGTTGTGCTCCTCCTCCAAGCATCGGACGTGTCCTGGTGTGGAAACTGTCGGTGATATGGCGGTGCAGGCTCGGGCGGCACTCACAGAACAAGTCCAGAGACTGAAAGCTAGAAAGGATGCAATAATTTCACAGGTAATAAGAGAGAAATTCCGGAAGCTGTTTCTGTTAGAACACCATACAGAATTCTTCGCAAAATATGAAAAGGGAAAGGCATACATCGTTAAAACAGAATTATTTGGGTAAAAGTAAATCTGGTTACTGAGAAAAGAGCGTAGTTGACATCCCATTCCAAGCAGATACTTTGAAACTGTACTAGAGTAAAGCATTATAACCGAAACAGAAGGCAGAGGCTACTTTCGGTTTGACTTCACTTTTAATATGCCATGATATAAATGAACATGTATTCCCGCCTGTTGTTAGCAAAAATGAAGTAAGTAAACAATACCTAATAGTCATTGTTTTAATAATAACAGCATTAACTATATGCATGAGTGAGTGGAAGTTAAGTTGAATTTTTAGTGTAATTCTCTGTATCTGTTTGGCATCTTGAACGTTATTCTCTACAGATCAAAGAACTTGACCAGGAAGTTCAAGATGCTCAAGGGCACTTCAATGTCAGTAGGTCGGAGGTCAAGGCCACGTACGATCGTCTGCAGAACACGATGAAGAAACGACATCAGAAGATAACTGAACTGCTCCAGCAAGAGGAAAAAGACGTCATAGCGCCAAAGCGAGCAGAGAAAACTACTCTGGAGCGACAGATGATTAGAATAGTAACTCACGTTGGCTCAGTGGAGCGTTTAGTAGCGCTGTTTGCTGACAGTGCAGTGGTCGGCATGCTAGACAAACTAAAAGCTCGGTTAGACGAGCTGGAATCCCAAACGAAACCCACCGGGGGCGTCTCAAAGGTTCCGTTTAACTCGTTTGTGGTGAGCGACAAGGATTTGACCCGTCTGGAGCGGGAGCTTGCCAGTCTTGGGCAAGTGAGTTCCAAGCAGGATGTGTCCCACACAGGCGTGAGTATTGACATTCTGAACACTACAGCTTAATTTTCTAGTTTTACAATTTTAATAAAAATAATAATAATAATAGTAGTATTTATAGGGCGCCTATCCCCGGGGAACGAGCTCTAGGCGCATTACATTCTAAAACCGAAGTTTAAAAAAATTCACTCGGTGTACACTGCGTAAAAACAACCAATTAAAAAGTAAAAGAGCACACACACACACACACACACACACACACACACACACACACACACACACACACACACACACAACACCGACTGAGTAGAAATGATAAAAGATAGAGACAATTAAAAACCAAGAATTGATAATTTTTTTTTATTATTTTTGAATTAATTTCCCCGCAGCACTAACAACGCCTGAAAATATTCGAGATATATACGCGCATGTTCCAGTTACCAAAAATGAAAAATTACCAACCGATGTACAAGATGTAATATGTAAACATTCACAGAAAACTTGTTTACACTTAAAAGCCAAGGCCAAAATCGCAATTTTTTCTTGAAAAATTGAGACCACTAGGAGCCACTTAAAGCCACTATTACGCAGTCTGCAGCGGTCCCAGGCCTAGAGGGAAGGCCCGCGCCTTGCATAATAGTAGCTTGACGTGGCTCCTACTGGGCCCGTTTGTAAAAGTCGAGGTTAATTTAACCCACTACGGGTCTAACCCAGACTAGGACAAAAGAAGCCCAAAAGCAAAATTAAATTAAAAAAAGGAAGCGAACAAAGGAAGAAAAAAAAAGCCTTCTATAACGGCTCAGGCACCTTCCTGGAATGGGCTCGCTTTCTGATTAAAAAAAAAAAAAAAAACCCTAGAGCTAGTTGAGTTCGAGGTTAGACTCTAACCCGGGGTTAAAAGCCCTAACCTCGACTATTACATACGGGCCCTGGTGTATATTGGCTTGTAACAAGTCTTTTCATATAGTGGGTAGGCGTGTTCGAGCTTGGGCTCTTAAGAATGAAAGAGTTCTGCCAAACATGACTCGTCCTCCTCTCAGTCAAAAGGTGAACTGTGATGAGGACTGCTTATAGGTAAAAAGGACACGTACGGATGGGATTCAGGGCCCGCATGTAAAAGTCGGGGTTAGGGAGTTTAGCCCCGGGGTAGAGTCTAACCTCGAACTAAACTAGCTCTAGGGTTAATTTTTTTTTTAATCAGGAAGCGGGTCAATTCCAGCAAGGTGCCCATGCCGTTATAGAAGGATTTTTGTCTTTCTTTCTTCGCTTCCTTTTTTAAAAATTTTATTTTGTTTTGGGGTTTGTTCTGTCCTAGTCTGGGTTAGGCCTTAGCCTTGGGTTAAATCAACCTCGAGTTTTACATACGGGCCCTGGTGGTTTTACACAAGTGCGTCTTCCTTATAACCAGTTTGATGTTTCTTGCTGTTGTAGGCTTTATTGCCAGTGGACAAGACCGGCACACCAGCTAACACTTCTGTCTCGTCTGCAAGTAAGGAGACAGGTGAGACATCGTAATACATGTAACTAGTTCATTTCCAAATCCTGTTGATCTGTGTCCAATTAGCAACAAGATTTTTTTAGCCCTATAAGCACTCAAAGCCCACTGATAAGCACTATATAAGTATCCATTATTATCAGTAGTAATAGCAGTAGTTGTGGCAGTAGTAGTAATAGTAGTAGTAGTTGTAGTAGTAGCATCATTATCATTATTATTTAAGGGAGATGGGCTGTGGTAACTATTCTTATTACTGATTTAACTCTCGTTTAAAAGCGCCAGAACCAGAGGCTGTTTGCATATAGGGTTCCTTTGTGAGAAATCATATATTGAAATTATAAGTGCTTTGTGTTGGTGGTGTTAAGACAGTCTATGTATGTATGTATGTATGTATGTATCCTTACCTGTCATTATTCGCTGAATTTCCTTCCTTGTCGATTATCCAGCTAGTGACGGTGGTACCGGTGGAAAAGACGAGGATGAAGTTCTGGTTCAGGAAAGTGACTTGCTCCAGAAGAAGATCACCGAATTGAAGCAGTCCTCCACAGCTGTGTCCGACATTATGGCCAACCTCCAAGACGTGAGAGAACAGCTGAATGAGAAGGAACAGTTTTTGACGACGCACAGGGAAGCTCTGACGACCATCACAAGCACTCCTTTGTCCCTGTCCAGCCTTCAGCAAGCCAGAGCCGCTTGTGGTCCGTCACACTTACAGACACTGAAGGATTTGAGCCGCAAGGTTGGCATTCTGAGGTCATCGCTGTCTTCCTCCAGCAATGTAAGTATTCCATATCATGTCAAGTCAAAACCAAGTACTGCAAGTTACGTCAGTTGGCTCAGTAAAACCAGCTATAAGAATTTAAATCTTGCGACTTAAATCAGGAGTTATATCCGGGTGAGTGAGTCATGTAGGCTGTTGGAGTACTGATAAAAGATGTACTATGATGTGGTAAAATAGCGAGGCTTACTCACGGGAAATAACTTCACTGGATTCTTTGCAGCTATGGAAGCAGATTTTACATAATTATTTGTCTTTGTGACCATTTTTTCCATGTTACACTGGTAGTTTCACAGACTCATCTCACACGGGAGACGTTTTAGTCCAAACAAACATCGAATGCGACTGAATACAGCGTATTTCCTTGTTCCTCGTGTGGCATACGCCCGCAATATGTCTTTGGTCTAATTTTTTTCCGGCTCGTATTCGATCCAAGTTTGATGTCTGTTTCGACTGAAATATCTGCCGTGTGACACGAGGCTAAGCATTGAATGCAGAAACAAAATGAAATATGAATTGTTACGCACAGTAGTACTTAAAATAGTTCTGTTGAAATTTTGATAGGATGGACAAGAAGGAACACAGTTCAGCCTGATGCAACTGTCAACTTCGGGCAGTGCTGGTAAGTTTTGTCCGTATCCATCGTTCTGTTCATTGCCGGCGCACAACTTACATTTTTGCACTGGTTCTGAAGAAAGTTTACTGATGTCTAATATTGACATCACTGGACGTTTTGTTAAGAGAAAAAAATAAAGCGAAAAGTGCTAACACAGTTTTGAAGATTTGAATAGGAAGATATTGAAAAAGTACTTGTATTAAAGACTGATGGCATGGTTTTCTTCGTTAGCACATTTAGAAGGCCCCTGTCTGCTTGAAATACGCAGAGGGCAAAACTTTTTGTATCACGTCTTTAGGTTCTGTAGCTGGTGGACAAACAGATGAGAAAATTCCTCCAGGGTATCAACTGAACATGGAGGATTTGGAAATGGCCCAGCCTGCCCAGGATATTGTGGAAATTGTAGTCAGCAGCGAGGACATTGGGTCACTCGGTGAGTTTTTATCACAATTAGTGTATGAAAAATATGACGACCAAAGCCAATTAACATGAAACGTGTTTTCATGTTAAATTACCATCGCCTCCGCGTTTTGGTCCACAGTAATTTTTGTTGTTGTTGGTGGTGGTGGTGGTGTTGGTGGTGGTCGAGGACCGAGATTTTGGACTGTTTTCCCCCCTTGTTTGTGGTGTCATCTTTGTGTAGGGGGAATAATCCGGTAGTATAAAGGAAACTGAATGAATAAGCCAGCCTTTCTCGGATAATAATTGAGTCTTTTACGTGAGGTCTTTGCTTTGCGGTTTTTTTTTAATTTTTTTTTTATTTTACAGTTGTGCCACAAGCAGCCGCCAGCGTGGTTGAAATCCCTTCTCACACGGCAACCGTAACCCTGGATGTAGAGGAAGCCTGCATAAACTGGATCAGTGACACAGCCATCCAGACTGCTGGTTTGTTAGAAAAAGTTTATGTTTGTTTAATCTGAACTATTTCCTTGACTGCAAGATTTGTATGTCATATTCTTGTCGGTATATGAACATGGTATTTTCAGGATGAATGACTGTGTAACTGTGCCACTTCATGATGTGCCACTACTACCACCACTACTACTTCTACCAGGGGGATCCGGGGTGGCCGAATGGTAGAGCGTTGGTTTTCTAATGCTCGGGTCGTGAGTTCGTATCCTGGCTGGGGCCAAATATTTGTGCTGGCTTTTTCATCGTTGCCCCGTCTTTGATATCACCCTATGCGGTGGAAAAGGACGTTAAACTGCCAAACACCCACCCACCCACTACTTCTACCAGTGCTGCTACCTGTGCAAGAACAAATACTCTTAAATGAATTGGAAGTTGGAACACGTCCCTGTAGTGCAAACACTATCCATTACGTTGAAGCGGTTATTGGTGAAGTTATCGTTCCTTTCCAAGAGCAAAACGCGCGCTTTTGTCATTCAGGTTCTCGCTGTCTTTATTCATGTTTATTGAACTGAACATTGGTGAGTTTCTTCTTTTTGTCAATCAGCTGAAAACATACTCATCATGAAGTGTGACTGGAGAAACGACCGTGAACGAATGCGACAGCTTCAACAGGAAAAAGACCGTCTTGGCCAACATCTACAACAGAACAGATCCAGCTCATGTCAAAACCTGCTTGCCCTGGAAATGGGAGCGAACGTGCAGCTGGCGAAACTGTACAGAAGACACGAGAAAGAAAAGAAGAAGGAACAGGAGAAGGTCGTCACTTTTGTCCTGCAGCTTGAAGAGAAAGACAAACTGCTCGGCGAAGTCCTGAAGGAACTGGAAAAAGAGGTGGTAAAGAGGATAGTGCAGAAGTGTTTTGACTCTTATAACATCCGTCTTCTGGGTGTGGATTCCGAACTGAGATTCTTGATGGATGCGCCAGCTGATGTTTGGGCGAGAGTGGTCGAGAAACAGCAGGACATCAAGGATGAAATGGCAGACGAGTTGTTGGAATATAAACAAAAAGTGAGATGGTCCAACATTACAAGATGCGACCCTTCAGCTGCAGATTTGAACTTGCGTCTTGGTCATCCTCTTCATGTTCGGGAGATTCGCGGTGCGCAGGTATGAGTGACGTAAGCCATGGATTTCTTCTCCCTCCCCAACCTTCTTTTTTACGGTGCGAGGAAGGGGGTGTCGGGGGGGGGGGGGGGATATTTGATTCACTTTTGTGTATCTATGTGTCATCAATTTGAACCAACATTTAACTGACAACAGTTCTTGACGAGAAGTCGTGTCACGAGCAAGACTAACACTTCTACTGTAGTAGTACGTTCTTTATTATAGGTTTAGTGACTACTGTATAATTATTGCTGTCCATGTTTTGCTGTTTGCTTGATGGCTAATTGGGTACAATCTGTTGCAGGTGGGGTGTGCATCGGACCTGATACAGACCACATATAGAACAGGCAGTGTCATCAGGGACCTATCGGAAGGTGAGTTCATTCTTGTATGCATTGTTCTTGAAAAACAAATTGGCAAATGTCTCCTGGTATTGTTGGTTGGGCTTTGTATTTGTTCTTTATTGTATAATTTGGCTTGAGGGAAAATATCAAA
The DNA here is from genome assembly GCA_018292915.2 of Batillaria attramentaria. Classification (NCBI taxonomy): domain Eukaryota; kingdom Metazoa; phylum Mollusca; class Gastropoda; family Batillariidae; genus Batillaria; species Batillaria attramentaria. The sequence goes on along the minus strand of JACVVK020000562.1, from coordinate 36,936 downwards.
CGTACTCATTGCTGTTGCTCTTGGTTTTTCATGTTTTGTCATCTGATGTACGCGTCATCACTTTTTATAGAAGGGCTGAAAATCTTTGTTCTTTCTTTCTTATTTTTTTTCGAGAACGTGATGAGGGACACCTGGACTAATCGATTGCCTCTCACTTTTAGAATTAGTGTATTTTGCGTTGTGTTTTACTTACTCAGTGACACTGAATTCCCGGTTAGTTAAATTTTCAGGAGAAAGATTCACAAGAACAACCCAGTTTGCATTTTGAACTGCACTTGGTGTGCTCCATTTCTACCATGCAACTATCTTGTACGTCTGTAATGCTTGTTTGTTCCTAGGAAGTTGATGATAACGTTTTGATCTCGTGATCACAAAACTAGTCACATTCTATTTTCTTTGTTTCCATATTGTGCTGAAGCATATTCGCCGACTTGATCTTGCAGATTCGGCATCTTTCAATCCGATGGCAGCCTCACCGCAGTGCGTGTTTGTCTATAAGCCTGACTACGGTGAGAATGCTGCCATCACGAACCTCCCTAAAAGGGGATACCCGGATTGCGAAATAAAGTGCTTGATCACCATTGAGGATAGCCAGCTTGTCTTGATAGATCGAGGTATTATAACAGTTGTTGATCTAAAGAATCCTGAAAAGGTCCGTGGCTTCTTCCACCATGACGCATTTTTTTCGGATCTTACCAGGCTTCCTGATGGTCTTGTAGCTGCTGCATCCTGGTCAAGAAACATTGACTTTGTTGATGTCAGGAATCGTCCAAAAATAGTATCGACAAAAACTACCTCCAAGCGGTATTGCGGGATAGCTTCAGTGTTTTCAGATGATACACTCGTCGTCAGCACTGTTGAAAACGGCCCCTCTTACGTGGACATCATTACACGCGACGGTGTTGTTATAAAGACTGTTCTTGACTCTATGACAGGTGGCCCGAATGACATGTGGTACGTCTGCGTTTCCGGTCGTCATGCGTTCCTTTCAGATACGTGTGCAGGTGTTGTTTGTGTTAACCTGGATACGGATGAGCTAGTAACCATACCAGGCTTTTCGGAACGCACGATCTGGTTATGTGATAACTATTCACGTCAAGTGTGTGTTGACCTACACGGTAATTTGTACATCGCCTGTGACGATGTAGTGGAGGTGGTCACAAAGGACGGACAGTGGCGACGACTGTTGAAAGGCAAGGTGCATGGCCCAGGGGAACGCAGTGTACCGTGGGGGCTTTGTATCACAAACAATGGCATCCTTCTGGTGTCATGGCTACATAAGGGTCAGGATTCTGTAGTTGTCGGATACGATCTCAAGTAAACAGCAACGACACATCCTGATTTCTGTATGGTCATCCAGATCTACAACGGACTCGAGAGGTCCGGGTTTTGAACCCCGGCAGTTTAAAATTATGTACGGACCTGTCCCCCCTCCAACTCCCAGTTTCATATCACCCTCTCAGCTGACAAGAGACAAAGTTTAACCCTTATGAAATATGACAGTTTCCGCTTTTTACAAAAAAATTGTGTTGTCTTTTTTTCAGGAAAAAGTTTGTAGACTTGACAATGACTCTCGTCGTAAAATTCATTAAGTGGATGACAAGAACACAATTAAAGGGCAAGGTAGCCGAAGAGTAAAGTTTGGTTTAGTGGCGGATAATGATGTTCAGAATCGTTTCTGCACGAAATTACGGGTTTCAAACAAATCGTTTGTTCACCAATGCGCCTAGAACAGCGTTCAAGTTCGGTACATGAAAACTGCCACTAGCTGGCACTCTTTCGCGAATGAAAACGGACGCCTGGTTTATGACGTCAGTAATGCGGTAGCCGCCAGCACGCGCTTGTCATGATGCTACAGTGCAAAGCGTTCAGGGCCCGTATGTAAAACTCGAGGTTAATTTAACCCACGGCCACTGGCCTAACCCAGACTAGGACAAAAGAAACCCCAAAACAAAATTAAATTAAAAAAAGGAAGTGAAGAAAGAAAGACAAAAATCGTTCTATAACGGCATAGGCACCTTGCTGGAATGGACCCGCTTCCTGATTTAAAAAAAAAAAAACAACAGAAAATTTAACCCTAGAGCTAGTTTAGTTTGAGGTTACACTCTAACCCAGGGCTAAACTCCCTAACCCCGACTTTTACATGCGGGTCCAGTTGTTTTAATCAGCAAGGCAAATCATGGAATGCAGACCCAGTCCTTCAGACCGGGTATACACAGATCCTTCATGTTGCAACAGTTCTGCTCCTCAGGCAGTATGGAGAGTTCGAAAATACAGTTACCACACTGGCACTGCGTACGGCACTGGCAACTTCAGCATCCGTATCTCCCATACCCGCCGTGCATTCCAGATTTACGAGTTCCTTGTCTGTGTATTCTGGCTCGAAATTGTATGGGACAATTCCAAGACCTATGATGGCGCACGGTGCTACACACGTGTGTAGTCGCAGTGTTCCTTATTACGCACATATGTGAGTCGTTTACGCAGAGATTTCAGAATCTGACGTAGAGATTTTGGGGCTGTACGTCATTGTGACGCACGGTCTTCATGACTTGAAAACCGAAAGTAAAACAACACACCTCAGGCGGTCGCTGGAATTGGAAACAGATAATTATGTGCCCTAGTGCTGGGTTTTCCGATTCTTAAAGCACGTGTCGTCTGCGACAATCTTGTAAAGAATCAGGATTTCCGTACTCGGGTCTGACCCTTTGATTTCACAAAATGACCCTCAGTTTTGAAAGCTGTAAGGAGCACTGAGTCGTTTGTGTATACACGGCGCCAGCAGTTGCCAGAACATCGTCTGCTAGAGCCTGCTGCTCGCAGCGTTAGTGACGTCACTCCATAGGGCAACATGGCGGCGCACAGTAGGTGCCGGTCACTCGTGTTTTCGGCGTTATCGTAATTAAACAATTCCTTTGCATCCGAAACTGTTGAGAGGTAGCAATTTAAAACATAACTCATCACTATCTATCCATCAAAATCAACTTTGCTCTTGGGTTACCTTGCCCAGTAATTTGTTGAAACACTGATTTCGAACTGGACGATATATTGATGCGTTATGCTTCTTGTCTCTTGTATTAGGAAAAATTAGTTTCGACTTTCATATTGTTTCATATTTATTTCTCCTTTTGGTTTTTCTTTGGTTGTTTGTTTTCCATACTTGTGTGTTTTCCATACTTGTCTGTCGTAGAAATATAATTATTAAATATGTCAAATGCATTTTATTTAATGTATACGGATTCAGTATTCGTATCTGCAGCCTATGCTTAATTGTTTCTGAACGTATTTTGTCCATGTATGTGTCTTAACTACTCCTAAACGTATTTTGTCCATGTAAACGTATTTTGCCTATTGCATGGGTTCCCATTGGACATTCAGACGCATGCGGCGAGAAAATGAGATCGCATGTGCATGATGCATTTTAATTGGAATGTAATATGTTAACTCTTTCCCGACGAACGGCAACATATGCGGCCCTACCGCGCACATCGGTTTCAGACAAACAGCCGCATATGCGGATCGCAATTTTTTTTTAATTTTTTACAACATGACTAACAACTACGATATTTAAATTTGAAAGTTGAAATTCCAACAATAGCTGCGGAAATATGTTAGTAAACTAGTAGACTACCCTGAACATTTCAAGTCTGTATCTTGTTTTGTTATTTTTCATGAGTTTTTTTTTTTTCCGAACCTCACAAATCGGCCCGTCTACAGGAGATGGCTGAGGAAAAATCGGCCCTTCTTAGATAAGTTAAAAGTGTATTTGTAAAATAACAAAGCTGTAAACGCTTGTTCAAAAGAAAGAACTTTGAAGTGAAATCGTGCATATCAACTGTTACTACTGTTCACATGTTCTTAACCAAGAAAATTTAAACAAAGCATTGTATCTATGTAAGCAATTGTACATTAAAAAAAATCGGTGTGCTCATGGCATACAAGTTTTGAATATTCTTACGATTGTTTTTCTATGCTTTTGGTAGCGGGGTATGTAAAACCATTGTGCATTTGTGTATTTTAAGGCTGGGAATATATTTCATTGTGTTTTTGTCACTTGCTCTCATATCCCTTGTTCATTCATTGTTGTGCCAGCTTCACTTATAACAATAACTATAATAATTGTGTATTGTATGGGCGCTTGGTCCAATTTCTTGAATGGGCTCAAAGTGCCGCGAGATGAACCCAACACGCACGCTCACGTGAATCACACGCATTCTCTCACACACTGGACATGAACACATTACAATCGCGTGATGCGAAGGGTCAGATCAGCTACTTAAGTTTCGGAATTCAGAATTGCATTTCTTTTCAGTTTTTTGGTTTTTTTTCCGGGGAGGGAGGGGGGGGGGGGGCTGAACAATTCCAAAGCAGAGGGATGGGGTGTGTGTGTGGGGGGGGGGGGGGGGGGGGGGGGGGGACGCCGGGTTGGTGTGGGTGTTTGGGGGTTTAACGTCCTTTTCCACCACGTACGGGTCATATCAATGACGGGCCAACGACGAAAAAGCCAGCACAAATATTTGGCCCCAGCCGGGATACGAACTCACGACCCGAGCATTAGAAGTCCAACGCTTTAATTACCATTCCGCCACCCCGGCTCCCAGGAGGAAGCCGGAGAAAACCCCCGACGATCGGCCCGAATGAACGGTGCCACGGACGAGAAGGAAAAATTCTTTGCCCTGAGTGGGACTCGAACCTGACCTCTCGCATTGGTGGCAAAAGTCTCTTAACCACTAGACCACCGACCGCCCCCAGTTTTTTGCAAAGAAAAACAAAGTTTACGTATTGTATATTTCCTTTTACTCTCACACATCCATACGAAAAAAGTACTTATCAACTTACAGTTTGAAACACGCTATGTGCCAGCATTGTACAATAAACAATTTGCGTAAGCAGAAGAAAATAGGTAACGTGTTTCTGAGGTCGCTTAGACATAAGCTTAAGTTATTGCAAACAAGAAAATTTTCGCACAAATTTCCAGCGTTATTGTTGTAGTTTATCACTGTTAAACTGTTTTGTTAATGTAGCTGTGTGTATTTCGGAAGCAATTGATAGCTGACATGTACATTTTACGTTACTTGTCATCGTACGCATATTTTGCCCATCCTAAAATGTACTTTGGGATTTCTCTGTAGCTGCTCGATCTTAATTTAACATATAATCTTCTGCACATAAACATTTTCTTCTTTACTTTTCATTGCTAATGATATTAATAGTATAAACCAATGAATGTTTTTTTGTTTTGTTTGTTTTTTTGTTTTTTCAAACAACTTTGTTGTTTCCTGCTGAAGCTTTTATCTTGGAGAAAACAAATATGAGTACCAGAACCTACCCCATAAACAAATAAAGTTTTTGGTTTTCACAGCGAGACAGTCGAGGCCGATTTCTCGCTAAATATCACAATGCTGAAATATATTTATAAACAATCGTTAATCCGGTGTGTCTTGACGCATCCTGAGCAAATGAGGTCAACTGACACCCGAGCCATTAACAATTCAGCTTTTCCAGCCAGCCCAGGGCACAATGCATCGACAATTCACCTCGACCTTGCAATCTGTAGTTGTGTCACTGCACATGTTGTTTTGTGTTACTCTGTTCCACACAGTCGTGCAGCCAAACTTCGAGAGCTGAACACAGCCAGAATAGCTCCCTATCTAACTCTACTTGTCGGTCAAAATCAGTGCGTTTATAATTTGAGTGCTGCTGTGCCTTCCATGGAATAATGGTTATTATAACATGATGGTAACTAAAGGCGTCTTTTTCACCTGTCTGGTGAGTAATTTTAGTATTGCTTAGTTTTTCTTGTTCGAGTACAGTGAACGTTGTATTCGGAATAGGATGTTTGTGGTGGTAGGTGTAATATTTAGAACCATTTTGCTTATCAATGATTTTAATAAAGTCTTACTCGTTTACAAAGGGTCTTTTGTTTACGGCTATAGTTTAATACGGGAATCTGATAACGTAAACACACACACACACACACACACACACACACACACACACACACACACACACACACACACACACACACACACACACACACACACAAACAAACAAAACCCCGTAGCTGTCATTAGTGAGGCATGTGTGCGCTTACCTGTTCGCTTGTCTCATACGCTTTAGTCTTTGTGACTTGCCGTCATTCAAAAAGGGAGTCGGGATCGGCGAGTTGGCTGAATGTTGGACTTTCATTGCTCGGGTCGTGAGTTCGAATCCCGGTTGAGAAGGAAAAAAAATTGTTCTGGCGTTTTCCCCGTTGCCCCATCTTTGATATCACCTTTATCGTGTGGAAGAGGACATTAAACCATTAAGCAATTAACCAACAAATGCCCTCATTCAAAAGATGCCTAATGTTATACTTTTTAATAGTCCTTTAGTCTACACAGTTTTAATGTATTTATTCTGCACAACCACCCGTATAGTGTACTGAACAGTAACGCTGCATAAACAGGTCACCGTTTCTCAGAAACGCTAGTGCACACCTGCTGTAAGTACTTACCGACCAGACGGGTCGATACGACACACACGCTTCCCAACACCGGGTCGTTGGCACTACCCTACAGTTAAGAACGCCAAAGGCGAAATGGCGAATCGTATTCAAGAAACGCATGCATCAAATTGTTGATAAGATAAGTCGAAGTAAGTATACTCTTTATAGTTTCAATAATGATGAGAAAAATGACGAAATAAGAAAAAAAAAAAAGGGTTTATCTCTTCAGAGCCCAAGCCCTACCGCGCCCTGTCCACTATATGAAAAGACTAGTTTAAAAGAAGTAGCCACTGCACACCAGTTGAAGCCATTTAAAGCCTCTATTACGCAAGGCGTTGGCATTCCCCTGCAGGCCCAAGACCGCTGCAGATTGCATAATAGTTGCATGAAGTGGCTGCTGGTGGTATGAAGTTTTTAAGTAAAAACGCCAGCGCTTGGGCCTGTAAGAGTTAACGTCTTTTTTCCCCACCACATAATTATACGGGTGATGACAAAAACGCGGCAGCGAGAAAAGGGCTAGCAGAAATATTTTGGCCCCAGCGGGGAATCGAACTCACGAACCGAGCATCGAAAGTCCAATGCGCCACCGCTAGACTGACAATGTTAATTAAGACGCTGTTTCGTACCTGGACCGGTTAGCCTGTCATACAGTGCTGTTGACAGGACGTTTTGTCGGAGAAAGCGGAGATGGTGTGGGTTAAGGGTGAGAGGTGGGGTGAATAGGGAATAGAGGAGGGCGGGGGTGGGTGAGTGTTTGTTGGATGGGGGGAGTGGGGGAGGGGTGGGGGTGGGGGGGTACGCAGTTGTATGAGGGCTCATTATTCTCGGGGACTTTAATGAGGGAGTACTGCGACTCTAGTTCTGATTGTAGATAAAGTCGTCTGACATTGAAACTTGAACGCACCTGTATTTTTGCGTGCGCAACATCGCGAAATAAACATTAGCCCTAGAACACACACAGCTAGCTTCCATAAACCTGTCATAAGTTGTCCTCATTACTCAAGGTCAAGAAGAAAGCCGTCTTCGGTGCTGCATTGTGTGCGTGTACTGCACACCGCCACGACACAAGATAACTAGCAAGTCCCCCGAGCGTAACGTAACCGACTAGACCAGGGAAACACGCACACAGTTCAGCAAACACAAAAGACCTGTTACTACCGCGCCATGGCTGAGAGAAGGCAGAAGCCCTTTCAGGCTGACACAAGAACCCGGGCTGAAACGACGTTGCTGAAGGTGAAGATCTATGACGTCAAGAAAGCGAGAAGTAAAATGGACGACATTCTGACTGACATGCAGGCGGTCAAGGACAAACTGCAACGCAAGGAGGAGGAACTGAACACAAGGATCTCCCTCTCTGTGAGAAGTAGACACGGTGCTTACTCTGCTGAGAACCATCCGGACGTCAGTCCTCCCCCATCACCACGTATCTTGGAAGAGTTAAGGCAGAGAGTTTCTACTCTGATGACAAGAGGGGTCGAACTGGAGAATGTGAGTTTTGGACACCCCCCACTCCCACCCCTTCTTTTTCTATCAGACCTTTAGTCTCTGTTTCTCCACCCCCCCCCCCCCCCCCGCTCCCCCCGTTTACATTTATTTGTGTATAGAGGTCATGATGTGAAATTTAAAGAGCAATAATGTATATTTTCATATTTATGTGTGCTATGGTTCATGATTAGTATTGCACTCGATCAAAGTATTGCTCACAAGGACACCTACCACTTACGTTTTCGATATCACACCAGTGACTTCTTGTGTTTGCTTTCTTTGTTTAATCTTCAAAAACTGCAGTTTCGTGACCGAGCTTTGGAAAAAAAAAAAAAAAAAAAAAAGGCCAAAAGATGATGAGAAATTACAGCTCAGCAACTATTGAGGAGATCGACACATTCTGTGTACAGAATGGTACAGGTTTTCCAAAAAATATATAAATACTGAGAAGGGCACGTTTTTCATGCTCGGTCAGCATAACTTACTTATTCAGACCCAGCTGAAAACCGCCACTGGACTGGAGGCGACACATTCCATCCAAGACAAGGCATCCCCAGCCTACGCTGTCAATATACAAAAAGCAGACAAGGTGTTCACTTCACGGGTACAAATTGCTGTCATGACTAAAGACCGGAAATCAGGTATGTCACGCTCAGAGTCAGCCAGAATACAAACCAGTAAACGGTCAAGGGACGAAAAACAGAACAAATGTGATTTCCCGAATTTTCGGCTAAAGGGAGCCTCTTTTCAGAGGACAAACTCGTAAAACGCTACTGATTTCAGAAGATATTATTATTATTATTATTATTATCTATGTTATTTATTAACTCTGGCGCTGCTGCAGCTGGAGCAAATGGGGGGGGGGGGAGAGAGAGAGAGATTTCTTGATTCCTTGTGTGATCTCACGTGTTTTTTGTTGTTTTTTTTTTACTTGTCGGTGAAGCCGATTTTCTTTTATGGACATTAAAGTTATCTGTATCTGTGAGCTTCAGAGAAAACCAGCTTGTTCTGTATATGCAACAGAAACACCAGAGACCTTAGCCTTAGAGGCGCCTTCAGGTGAACGCGTGCAGAATATTGAGCACGTGGAGCACTTGTCTGTGGCCACTGTGTCCACCACCATTAACCTGGATGTTGGCGAAATCTGTCTGAACCAGATCCAGGACATGGACTGCATCCAAAATGCAAGTAAGGCAAAACTGTCTGTCTGTTTGTCTGCCTGTCTGTCTTTCTTAAATGTTTTGTTGCATGTGCTTGTGTTGTACAGCGATTTGGGTTGAATGTAGTCTAAATACTTAAATGAACAGTCTATGGTAGTGTTAACAGAGCTGTAAGAGAGGCCTTCGAGTGCGTAACAACTCTATCCTGAAGTAAAGGAAATATCTGGCCCCAGAAATATTTGCTTTCATCATCATCATCTGTCTGTCTGTCTGTACGTCTCTCTCTCTGTCTCTCTTACGCGGTGGAAAACCACGCTAAACTCCCAACCCCCGCCCCCCCCCCCCCCTCTCTCTCTCTCTCTTCTAATGCTTGGGTCATGAGTTCGTATCTCGGCTGGAGCCAAGTATTTGTGCTGGCTTTTTCATCGTTGCCCCGTCTTTGATATCACCCGTATGTGGTGGAAAAGGACGTTAAACCCCCAAACACCCACCCACCCTCTCTCTCTCTCTCTCTCTCTCTAAATATGCCTTGTGTAAAACTCTTTCGAAAAACGTATATTTACTTTCTCAGCTAAGGCATATAACCGATATCCATAGCCGAAAGCTGTTTTTTTTTTTTTAACGCACACATAACCTCTCATGTTAATTATGCCTCCACTGTTTGGGACGGGTGCAGCGATGTCCATATGGCCAGACTCAATTCGCTGTACAAGAGTTCTGTTAAAATGGTTCTTCCAGAACCTCTTCCATCTAGCGAAAAATTTAAAAACAAAACAAAAAACTCAATCTTCTTAGCCTTGAACACCAGCTTACTTACAATAAGTGTGTATTCATACATAAAATCTTCAACGAAACAATGCCACCATATCTGGAAACCCTTTTCAATTTAAATCAGCGGCATGAGAGGACCTCGAGGAATGGCATCCTGCGTTTACCACTACCTCGTATTGACTTATTTAAAACAAACCTTTCCTTCGCTGGAGCATTGCAATGGAATTCTCTCCCTTCATACCTTAAACAAAATGTATCTGCTTCTACGTTTAAGCGTACGCTAAAACAGTACCTGACGGACCGCCTGTAACGTACATTACACGGCAACCTGTCATTTTAACTTTCCTATAAAATTTTATTATATGATTTGTATTTGCGTGTGTGTGAATGCGTTTGCACCTGATGGACAAATTTCTCTATGGTTTTGTTTCTTGTAGTGCATTGTACTGTCTTGAATTATCTTTTTATTTTTTTTATTTTAATTTATTATTACTCTTTTTATCAGTAGATAGTCTCTGTAGCATTAGCAACGGCAAGTTTGTAAACTGGCGAATTTCTGTCAAAACTTTTACCGTTGATAAATAAAGTATCATCATCATCATCATCATCATCATCATCATCCTCTTTCTCTCTCTCTCTCTCTCTCTCTCTCTCTCACACACACACATCTCTGATATTAAAAGTCGACCTCTTTTTGCTGAACATCCGAAAGGTTTCTTTTCGGAGGCATAACATTTTGGATTGTTTTGAGGAATCTCATTGTCTTCTTACTAAGCTGTGATGCAATATTTCTAAGAAGTCTTCCCTCATGCAGTTGAGGACGTGCTGATCGCTAAGATCGACTGGAACGCAAAGGTTGAAAAAGCCCATGAAGCCGAGGTAACTCATCTACGTCGTGAAATAGAGGAGGAAAAACACCGAGGAAATAAACAAGTAGAAGAGCAGAGACTTTTACTAGAACAGAGAACGAGAGAACGAGACCAATTCATGAGCTTCGTCCTGCAGATGGAAAAGAGAGAAGAGCGGATCCGCCAAAGTGTGCTCACTCAGCTAAAAGATGGCCTGGTTCTGCCAGAGGTCGCGAATAGGCTTCTTGCTGAGTTTGACGTGCGCCTGACTGGCCTGGACTCTGGACTGAGGTTTATACTGGACACCCGCATACAAACACGCGATAGAGTGCTACAGCAGCAGTCCGCAATCCAGGAAGCTTTAGGAGAGATGTTGCTGCCAGAACGCGACCGACAGGAAGTGACGTGGCAGGATCTGCAGCCACGTGACCCTGACGCTGAAGACCATGATCTCCGACTCGGCCAGCCTGTAGAATCCGTTACAGAGACAATGGTAAGATGACGGTTATTTGTAAATCTCATGAAGTTCCTAGCAAGACTTGCGTCTCTGTTAATAAACAAACAAAACGAACAACAACCAAAACAACACCAACAACAACTTCAGCAACGCCAGATATTTCTCATAAGTCGTTTTCACGTATGAAAATTGCAGTATGATGTAGGTGCTTATTTATCTGATCCAAAAAAGGTCTAAACATTTCACAAATGATATGGCAAATCAAAACTTTCACTACGGACGCTTTGAGAAGATTTTACAACCTGATAATCTTGTGAAACTGGTGCTTCGCTGTTTCCGTAGACGAATGACTAAGTTTCATTATGAGTCTTATCTGTGAAAGAGCATGATTTAATTAACAGTCGATATTCATGAACTAAAATAAGCTTGATGGTATTGCTGTGATTGGACAGGTTCCCTTATCTTTGGAAGAAACAGGAGGATTCACCGAAAGAAAGTCGCAGTCTCCAGGTTTGTCTCAGTTATCATGTGTATGGTTCAGTTTCATAACAATAAACGTTGTGGTTAAGCTGTTCTTAGTTTTAACATTATTTTATTTATACCAACTTCTAGCAGCAAGACTAGGATGTTTTGTTGGAATGACTAGGGGCCCATACCAATGCAAACTGTCAGCCTTTAAATCACAACTCAAAACATACCTGTTCCGTCAGGCTTTCCATTGATAACTGGGACCCTCTGTCCACGTTCATGTGTGGGTGTTTGTGTGTGTGTGTGTGTGTGTGTGTGTGGTGTGTGTGGGTGTGTGTGTGGGTGTGTGCGCTCTGAGTCTGTCCTTCCGAGACGGACGCCTTATAAGTATTATTATTATTATTATTAACTTGGAAATAACGTGAAAAAAATGCACACGTTAGTATCCGCATAATTACATAAATGAAAAATGTCTCTCTGTCTTTCTGTTTGCCTTAACACCTAATTTTGAGTTTTCACATCGCGATCAAAATCGGTGGCTGCAATCATAGTGACCCTGGATAGAATCTGGTGCAACAAAATCTAAAAAAATCGTAAAATTTATTTGACGTCATTATCCAGCACTTATTTTCAAAGCACTTACTGCAACACCACGGGAATCGGCCGGTTCCCATCGCAAATGTTTTATTACATCCCATCGCGCGAATTCTCGGCTAAGGCGGGTACATCTGCTAGTGAAATAGTAACTGACAAGTCTAAGTCTAAAGAAACGTCCAGCGGTTAGCTAGGATAATACGCGGACATGAAAATAAAATTACGATTCTACTCTACCACAAACATGATAATTATACAATTTTCGGTGATACAGATCAAAGAAGCGCCATTCCGAGTTTTATTTTGTACTTCTGCTGTTCGTCTTGTTTCCAGGGACGGTCGAATTTGACCCGATAATGTGCAACCCCCAGCGTGCCCGGCTGTCTAGACGAAGCACGACTGGTGACGCAAACTCCACTGGTCCGACCGTGACTTCTCTAGCAGCAACACCAGACGGGCGCCTTGTCCTTGCAGACTTCAGAAACAAAGTGGTGAAGGTCTTCAGCGAAGAAGATCTGACCATCCTCCGCTGCTTTCCTTTGGCAGTCGGCCCCATCTCGTTAGCTGTTCTGCACGACGTGAAAGTCGCTGTAGCGTCTGAGAAGAAGTCACTTTACCTCATCGACGTCAATGACCCTGAAGCCTCTGTGGTGCAGATGCAGACTGCCAGGCAGTATTCGGGACTGGCGTGCCTGCCCACCACGGACAGACTCATCGCCAGCTGTTCTACAGATAAGGAAGGGCCTGCCAGTATTGTCATAATCACACGTTATGGTACCGAGGTGAGAACCGTTGTTCACGGACACATTCTTCCGGACCTCTTTTCTCCGGAGAGCGTTTGCGTCGTTGGAAAGCATATTCTACTTTCAGAACAAAGCAGCGACTCCGTTCTTCGCATTAACCTAACCAACGGTCGTTTGATCGATCGACTCACGCATGCGCAGTTAAAACTTCCTGGTCAGGTGGCTGCTGACCAGTCAGGAAACGTCTACATTGCCAGCACTTTCGGGCGATGCGTGCTAGTGGTGTCGCCTGCTGGACACTGGAGAGAACTCTTGCGCGGTGATGATCACGGAGATCGGCCTCGGGTTTTCCCCCAGGGTGTGTGCGCCACGAAACGTGGGTTGGCGGTCACGTGGGCTGAGAAACATTACACTGATTTTGTGGTTGCGACCTACGACTTGTTATCCATGATCCATCACGAATGAGTTTCTGAAAGGAAACTCACGTGGCATGATTGTTGTTAATCTTGACACCTCTCACATACAAAGTCCTACTACGTTCCGTATTAAGACTGTTTACCCTGTACTCAGAGCCCATCCCTGTGCCGGGTCCGTCGCTTCTGTACGTCCCTGCGACGACGCCCAAATCGGGCTAACCGAGACCGAGCCGAGCTAAATGATAGGATGTACCTAAGAAGGAAAAAAAAAATACTCGGTGACAAGGAAAATGGACAGTTGCGAACAACTTTGAGGTCCCCGTGTTATTTCACAGTGTGCACAGAAGCGGTGAAAACTGTCGCATTCACCAGCACAGTACATTTTCGGCCTGTTTAGAGATTATTGCCTGCATGAGTTGTCCCCCGTGCATACACAGACCTGCAGCATGCATGCATTTTTCGTGGCAGCTTTGCCACGAAAAATGCGTGCTTGTTGCGGCAAGGGAGACAACTCATGCAGGCATTAATCTCAAACCAGGTTGAAAATATACTGTGCTCCTGAATGCGACAGTTTTCACCACTTCAGTGTATAGGAAATCGTGTGTCAGAAATTGCGCTCCGTCGTCAAAGAGTTAATCCGGTGTGTCGATCTTTACGCATCCTGAGCAAATGAGGTCAACTGACACCCGAGCTATTAACAATTCAGCTTTTCCAGCGAGCCCAGGGCACAATGCATCAATAATTCACCTCGACCTTGCAATCTGTAGTTCTGTCACTGAACACGCTCATTTGTGTGTAAAGCCGGCTCTTAACTGGGAACTACGGAGCGCCACAGTGCTGTCCACAGTTGTGACACAGTTGTGATTTGGGGGGGGGGGGGGGGGGGTCCGCCGCAGTGGCGTCATCACAGCAACCTGGATTTCAAACAACCACAACTGTGACTCTGGTTTCCACAACTTACAGATTCTGATTGGCTGTACTCCGTCACTCGGCGTGCAAACCGTGCATCTTCAATCGGTTTGTCACCGAGCACCGCTGTGTTCAGTTTTGTCACAGTAGACACACCGAGCGCAACGACTGTGATGTGCACATGTGTGTTTCGCGCGCTGTGCCCAGTTAGGAGCAGGCTTTAACGCTGTTGAGATGTGTCAGCGTAGGCCACACATTCGTGCAGTCATTCAAATTTCGAGAACTGAACACAGCCGGGTTAGCTCCCTATTCAACTGTACTTGTCGTTCAAAATCATTGCGTTTATAATTTGAGTGCTGTTGTACTGTTCATAGTATAATGGAGTGCGATATCATATGACATAAATCATATAACTGTAGGCGTCTTTTTCTTCTGCCTGGTGAGTAGTTTTGGTACTGCTTAATTTTTTCTCTTGTTTGAGTGCGGTGAACTTTGTATTCGTCATGGGATGTTTGTAACGATAGATTTAATAATTACAATCATTTTGTATAGCGATGGTGTGGTTTTAATAAAATATTACTCACTTAGAAAGGGTCTTTTATTTCAAGCAATATGTGAATCTGATGCCTGAAACACACACACACACACACACACACACACACACACACACACACACACACACACACACATTACAAAGCGCATGAATGGAAAAGGGGTTTTATCAACCTATACAAATATAAATTACAAAAATGAAAAAAAAAAACGCGATACGAGGTTAGAAAACGCACAACTTCGTTTCTGTTGTTGTACAGATGAATATTATACTACATAAACACCGTGTGTGTGTGTGTGTGTGCGTGCGTGCGTGCGTGCGCGCGTGATTCAGCAACTGTCAGTCATCAGCGGCAACTCCTTGTTATGTCTTGTTTGATAAACAAATGGTTTACTCAGTTTCCGTGTAAGTTTAGTACAAGCTAGCAAGCAGTTCTGACGTATCGCCATTTCGATGGCACTCTATCCCTCTACCACCTTATTTGTCCTCGTCACTCTGTACCCACAATCCGTTGCGTACCCTCAGCTCATCCAGTGAAAAAGCTTCTCAAAATCCCTAAGTAAAATTTGAAATCCTTCGGCGAACGCTGTTTCCGATTTACCACCCCAACAATCTGGTATTCACTGCCCGTAGAGCCGACTGCTCGTCTAGTCCACTGGCTAGCGCTGGTGGTGTCGCTGCGGTACTCTTCCCGTTCCAGGGGCCTCGCTACTCTTGGTCCCCGCGACGACGCAATCTCGGGCTAACCGAAACCGGGCTGAGCTTAGTAATGCCGAAGAAGGAAAACATCAAATTACTCGGTGACAAAGAAAGTGGACAGTTGCGAACTTTGAGGTCCCCGTGGTATTTCACAGTGCGCACAGAAGCGGTGAAAACTGTCGCACTCACCAGCACCAGTACATTCTCGGCCTGTTTCGAGATTATTACCTGCATGAGTAATCTCCCTTGCCGCAACAAGCACGCATTTTTCGCAGCAGAGCACAAAGCTGCCACGAAAAATGATTGATTGCTGCGGGTCTATGTACGCACGGGGAACTACTCATGCAGGTAAAAATCTCGAAACAGGCCGAGAATGTACTGGTGCTCGCGGGAACCAAGAGTAGCGAGGCCACCGGAACGGGAATGCTGCGGTACGCGTCGCTAGACCAAGGTAAGTCAAAATGGCGGCGCTCATTGTATTCAAGCCACATGCTGCCCGATGAGAAATTACACAATGTGTGTATACCCACGGCTCTTAATAATGTGCATGACATTGTCTCCCGCAATAAACACAGTTGAAATAAAAACTCCCTTCACAAGACAGAAAACCACAGACCGGTAAAAATCCTTGACACTCGATAAACAAAAATCATCCAGTCATGGCGGGGGAAGCATGGGGGGGGGGGGGGATCCTACGAATTTAATTCGCAGTAGCAATAGCTGATAGGCTGATTCAGTGTTGCTGCACCTGTGTAGAAACCATATTTCGTTTCAGTTCATCAAGCTGGAGTTCGTAACATCAGGAACTTACGAACACACGTACAGCTCGGAGCAACTCGGAGCAACTCGGGGCTAGCAGGGGGTACCATAGGCCGGGCAGACCTAGTTGCTCGTGCTATAGCTAGCTTTAGAGTAGCCCAGGCTGTTTTGGGTTTTGTCTCTGACACAACGTCGTAAGTCCCGATCCAATATCGATATGTCGATACTGCTTCACTTGCTCTGAAATATCGCATTCTTTCGTGGCAAAACTCCTGTGTGCTTGATAACTCCGAGGCCGTGTCTTGTTGTCTGTGAGAAGAGTCATGTGTTATTGTTGTTGCATAGATCAGCAACAAAGGGGTCCGAGTCATGCGGCGGGAGTCACGTGCAGTGACACTACACGGCGTGCTGTTCATGCGTGTCATGGCAACAGTTTTCTCACATGGTGTATATCGAGGCTGGAACAAGTTGCGAGGTGAGAATGGCTTGTCATTTGGTTTTTGTCCGTTCAGTGTTAGTTCGCTCAGCGTCTGCCAGTTGTCAGTCTGTATCCTGCAACATCCCCACCCTGGCTCCTGCCTCAGTGTGACGTCAGTAGTTTGACAGGCGTCACTCAGAGGCTCTTGGCTCCGTGTGACGTACGGCATCTGCTGGCGTTCCACTTTCACTGACGTCACTTGCTGCTCCTTGGCTTTGACTGACGTCACTCGAAGGCTCTCCACTTTGTGTGACGTCGCCTGCTGAGGTTTGGCTTCCAGTGACGTCACTTGCTGCTTCTTCTACCTCTGTTTCTCCGGGCAAAGTTCCCTCATTCTCCGCCAGCACAACGAAACTAGCCATGCTGGCTGGCTCCCCAGCCCCTGCAGCAGCATCGGATTTCTTTTCGCTTTCCACCGCTGCGCTATCAGGCGCTCCCGCCCTGACAAAGTCACTTGAAGGTTGGTCGCTGTCCGGCAGAACTACGTAACTGGTTGGTTCTGACTCCCTAGAGTCTAAGCTAGGCTGTCCATCAGTTGTAACGCTTCCAATTTCCCCTGCGTTTTCTGTGTGACTGCCGGGTTGCGGAATACTACTACTACTGCTGCTGTCTGGGAGGACGACAAAACTGGTCTGTTCTTGTTCAGCTGTTGCCATGATGACTGAATTCTGGCTTCCTTCGTCGCTAGATGTCAGCTCATCCGTGTTGGTGTCCGATGACGCATTTTCTGCGGCTGGGCTGCTGGGTGGTTCCTCTCTATCTTCTGCGGTCAGGGCTGCAGCTTGTGCTCCCAGTGTTGGGCTGACTCCCAATTCTGTTACGTCACCAGCTGACGTCTGAATTCCTGCTACGTCACTTGACGGTGCACCGTTTGCTGGCGGGTCGACGTCGCTGCTGTGACCTTCACCTTGTCTAGCTTCTGGGTTGTTTGCTTGGTTTTCTGGCGCAGCTTGCCTCTCCTCAGGCTCTGGAATGACGTCAGACTTGGATATGACGTCATCATCGTTTCGGTCAGACTCGGGAGTGACGTCACTTCGCGCAGACTCACGAGTACTCGCTTCTGCTGCCTGTGGGGCGCCGTCTGTGCCTTCTACTTTGCTTTCTTCGGCAGTTTCGAAGGAAACCTGTGGATCAGGCAGTCTACTCTCGCTAGCCGCTTCTGCCCTTCTGTTCCCTTCTCGTGCTTCGATTTCCTTGCGTCTTGTCTGCTCGTTGTCGACTGGTGTAGCTCCGTTGTCTTCTGTTTTTCCATCCACCTCGCGTTCTTTTCTTTGGGTTGTATTTTCTACGTGCAAAGGGTCAGCATCAGCGCTTCTTGCTTGTGTGAACTGTACACCGTTGGTCGACTTGTCTTGCTGTGATTCTTGCGAGGGGAGCGCGCCGTAAGCCTTTCTGTCACCGTGAGCCACCGCGGAACCCTCCTTTACACTGTCAGGGAGCGGCTCGGCCATAGACGGGGTGTCAGTGGATTCGATGGTGTCACCCAGCAACGGCTGGTAGCCATCCCGTCTGCAAGAAGAAAAAAAAAATCCTGTGATTCATTTATTTATGTTATTTTATTCATTTTTTCCCTCACTTTATTTATTTATTTATATTTTATATATTTATAGCTAAGGGGGCAATGGAGAAAATGTCTATGTGCCAATTTGCATCAGCCGGAAGTCGGAACTCAAGCTCACTAATCAATAATGCCAAGATAACAGAACACATAGAAGAAGAAGCAGAGGAGGAGGAAGAAGAACAAGACAAAGAAGAAGAAGAAGAAGAAGACAAAGAAGAAGAAGAAGACAAAGAAGAAGACAAAGAAGAAGAAGCATAAGAAGAAGAAGACAAAGAAGAAGAAGAACAAGACAAAGAAGAAGAAGAAGACAAAGAAGAAGAAGAACAAGACAAAGAAGAAGAAGAAGACAAAGAAGAAGAAGAAGACAAAGAAGAAGAAGCAGAAGACAAAGAAGAAGACAAAGAAGAAGACAAAGAAGAAGAAGCATAAGAAGAAGAAGACAAAGAAGAAGAAGAACAAGACAAAGAAGAAGAAGAAGCAGAAGACAAAGAAGAAGAAGAAGACAAAGAAGAAGACAAAGAAGAAGAAGCATAAGAAGAAGAAGACAAAGAAGAAGAAGAACAAGACAAAGAAGAAGAAGAAGAAGAAGACAAAGAAGAAGAAGCAGAAGACAAAGAAGAAGAAGAAGACAAAGAAGAAGACAAAGAAGAAGACAAAGAAGAAGAAGACAAAGAAGAAGAAGAACAAGACAAAGAAGAAGAAGCAGAAGACAAAGAAGAAGACAAAGAAGAAGACAACGAAGAAGAAGCAGAAGAAGAAGAAGAACAAGAGGTGCAACAAGAACAAGAAGAGTGAATAGGTGGGTGTTTAGGACTTTAACGTCCTTTTCCACCACAAATGGCTGATATCAAAGACGGGGCAACGAGAAAAAGGCCAGCACAAATATTCGGCCCCAGCCGGGATTCGAACTCACGACCCGAGCATTGAAACTCCAACGCTCTACCATTCGGCTACTGTATCCCGGCTCCCGAAGAAGAAGAAGAAGAAGAAGAAGAAGAAAAAGAAGAAGAAGAGAAGAAGAAGAACAACAACAACAACATGAACAAGAACAACAACAACAGCAACCGCACACACACACACACACACACACACACACACACACACACACACACACGTAGACAAAATCTATGCATGCAATTAAGAGCAAGTAAGGTTATGATTGTACATACCGCTTGCCACAGCAGTCAGACAGGCAACCTCCCATGACTGTCAATCGAAATTCTGCAGTGATTCCTTACGACTGCTCAGTGACTGCTTCCTGGAAGAAAATGTTTTTCATGCAGTGATTTGCAGGGTCTCTCTCTCTCTCTCTCTCTCTCTCTCTCATATTAATTTAGAACGTAAACTCTCTCTCTCTCTCTCATTAATTTAGAACGTAAAATGTAGACATATGATAAGGACAAAAATAAATGAATAAAAAAATCACTAACACTGTACACTGGACTTTTGCGTGCAGTATATTATGGTGTGTGTGTGTGTGTGTGTGTGTGTGTGTGTGTGTGTGTGTGTGTGTGTGGGTGTGTGTGCGTGCGTGCGTACGCGCGCGCGCGCGCCTGCCTGCCTGCCTGGGTGTGTATGCATGTGTGTGTATGTCTGGGTGCGTGTGTTTCCTAACACACTGTTTGCGGTTGTTGTTTTTTTGTTTGTTTTTTTTAACGGTTTTAAACAGTGGCTGTGTATGTAAGCCCGCGAGTCAAAAAGGTATAACATAGAACTATAACTTAATAGTTAACAATACTGATAGCAGAGGACTTATGCAGTGTGCGACATACTGACTCGTAATCACTACACTCTGCCTTCGGTTATCTTTTTCCTCACATGACCATGATAGTGACAGTATCTGTTCACACTTTAAAACAACGCCCTACATTGTGACAGATAAACTGACAACTGCTCTTAAGGATGGACGATACGTCTACAAGGGAAGGGACGTAACTCTGGGGTCTACTCTGCTCACGCAGTTCGCAGTCACAACTCCCAATTCATTTGAAAAAAAGAAACACACACACACACACACACACACACACACACACACACACACACACACACACACACACAGTGTACAAGACAATAAAAAGCTGAGTTGAATTACTGGGAGGAGAAGAGTTTCGTTCATTCAGGTTCCACAACTTTTTTGTTGTTGTTGAAACGGTCATTTCAGCACTAAGTATGTCAGCCCAGTTTTGATTATTCGGACACAGTTTTAAGACATGCATTGGACCATTAACTATTTTGTTGTTTTGGGGTTTCTATATGCTATACACGTGTGTTTACACCTAACTTCAAGGGTTTCACTTTCATTTCTTTTTTCTTTTTTTTTGCTGCTCCAACTCTTTGCCAGCTCCAGTGGTGTTCCTCCCAGGTCATGTGTGGAACACCACGGAGGATTCGGAAGCTGGGACAATTTTTATTATGCATGATGATGGAGATGAGGATGATAGTAAGATGATGCTATGGAGGTCCATGTGGTTTGGGACTGCGGGCCGCATTCCACGCTTCCTGTCATAAATATCCCGGCATTAACCAGGCCCGGGAACTACGGCACCTGCGGTGCCGGCCGTGTAATCATCCACATCATAAGACGTGTCATACCAAGGGAAGCACCCCCAAAGTCGCACCCGTGAAGTGGGTGAAGCTCGGCTGTGTGGCAACAGCCTCCCCATTGGGCCCATAGCACACCCGCTCTGGGTAGGAGCCGACCTAGGTATGAAAAATCCCGCTTGCCTCGGCTGGGATTCGAACCCGGGTCTCCCGGTCCATGATCCGAAGTGCTAACCACTACCCTACGGGGGCCGGTTTCACTTTCATTTCAGTCAGAGTATCATCCATCCTTCACCCACGACTTAGGCCTCACAGGGAAATGTTTTCGTTAGGAATGTAGGTCGAGGGAGATTTACCGGAGGAGATACGGTCAGTGTACGTGCAAAGTGACAGACTATAAGATACGGTCAGTGTACGTGCAAAGTGACAGACTATAAGATACGGTCAGTGTACGTGCAAAGTGACAGACTATAAGATACGGTCAGTGTACGTGCAAAGTGACAGACTATAAGATACGGTCAGTGTACGTGCAAAGTGACAGACTATAAGATACGGTCAGTGTACGTGCAAAGTGACAGACTATAAGATACGGTCAGTGTACGTGCAAAGTGACAGACTATAAGATACGGTCAGTGTACGTGCAAAGTGACAGACTATAAGATACGGTCAGTGTACGTGCAAAGTGACAGACTATAAGATACGGTCAGTGTACGTGCAAAGTGACAGACTATAAGATACGGTCAGTGTACGTGCAAAGTGACAGACTATAAGATACGGTCAGTGTACGTGCAAAGTGACAGACTATAAGATACGGTCAGTGTACGTGCAAAGTGACAGACTATAAGATACGGTCAGTGTACGTGCAAAGTGACAGACTATAAGATACGGTCAGTGTACGTGCAAAGTGACAGACTATAAGATACGGTCAGTGTACGTGCAAAGTGACAGACTATAAGATACGGTCAGTGTACGTGCAAAGTGACAGACTATAAGATACGGTCAGTGTA
>JACVVK020000562.1:0-12500 GCA_018292915.2 Batillaria attramentaria | reverse complement strand
AACGTCCTTTTCCACCACATAAGGTGATATCAAAGACGGGGCAACGATGAAAAAGCCGGCACAAATAGTTGGCCCCAGCCGGGATCGAACTCACGACCCGAGCATTAAAAGCCCAACGCTCTACCATTCGACCACCCCGGCTCCCCCACGGAACTACAGGGTGAGCGGTGGTCTAAAAGGTAGCGCGTGGGACTTAGCGGCTGCGCTACTGAACGGCCGTCACCTGCACTCACGGAGGCAAAGCGTGTGTCCGAACCCAGGTCGAGCGGCTTGTGATAATCATGTGATACCGGTTTTTCCTGGCTACCGGGCTGCTAATCGGGGGGCTTCTCTTTGGGTTATCCGGCTTTCCTCCCCCAGCAAACTTGACAAACAGGATCATTAGATGTGTGGGTTTCGCTGCACCGTGGCGACGCGCTTTCCCAGGGGTAAAAGGGATAATAAAGTTGTAAAAAAAAAAAAAAAAAAAGCACTAGTCAGCAAACACAGCCACACAATCCGAGCCACATTGAGATGTATGCATACTTTGCCCACAAATACACACAAAGGATGTTGACACATAGACTGTGAGTCACAAGCATCTGACAGCTGGCATCAGGAAGTGTGTTGAGTTGTCGGGAAAATTTGTAAACTTCATGCATGCAACGCATAATAACGTATTCATACAAGGCCTTGGGTGGCACACGGGTCGTACTCATCAGCATGTGTAGACTGCGTTTTAGTGTGTGTGTGTGTGTGTGTGTGTGTGTGTGTGTGTGTGTGTGTGTGTGTGTGTGTGTGTGTGTGTGTGTGTGAGAGAGAGAGAGAGAGAGAGAGTTTTGCAAAACACCTGTAGTTCTCATCTCAAACAACAAAATACCAGCCTGCACAACTAACTTAGACCAGACAATCTTGACAATACAACAGGCAGACACATACATACTTACCGTTAGTCAGCACAGAACATTGGACACTTGAGCAACTCGAAATTTCCGTACCCCGTCCAGCAATCTGCAACACCTCATAATCACGCATCACATGTTTTAGTGGGTGTAACTTGGCACGGGTCATAAGACCACACGGCAAAGAACGGTAAGTACTGTTTTGTGTTTTCGTTTGTGTCATTGCCTCCCCTTACTTGCTGAACGAGTTGATCTTTAGGCGTTTTCTAAGCCGCGTGCGAAGAGGTACATGACTCAGGGTTAGTTACACACATTGCAGTAGGTCAATGAACTCCGGTGAAGTAACAGTTCCACCACTGATATCTGTTCATTCTCGTTGCCTTGATAATTGGTCCGGTTGGGGCCAAATATTTGTGCTGGCCTTTTTCTAGTTGCCCCGTCTTTGATATCACCCTTATGTGGTAGAAAAGGACGTTACACACCCAAACACCCACCCACCCCACCCTTAAAACACTGACTTCCCGAGGAGTTGGATTTTCTGCTGCCTGTCGACCAGCCGAGCACAGATATTGGTTAGGTCAGTCATCTTAATTCTTAGGGATCGAGAAGAGGGAGATTTGATTTCTAGCGCTCCGCAGCGACAATGCTCCGCAGAGATGCCTTGCAGGTTGCTAATTACGGTCTGCTTACTCTCTGTCATAGTCCTGTGGCGCGTGTTCCTGTGTTGTGTGTTGTGAGAGGTTGGGGCGTCTCGCCGGTGCACCCATACCAAAGGTTACACAACCAAGGACGAGACGCTACCGACCTAGTTTCGGCGAGCGCGTGCTATCTAATGCGTTGTGCTCAGGTCACATTGAATTAAGTGGCTGCTGCTTAGTCCGTCCTTGTGTTACAGATCTTCCTGTGTGTTGTTGACTAGTGACTTTAGCATGCGCGAGGGCACGTGCCTCAGGGCCCGAATGTAAAAGTCGAGGTTAATTTAACCCACGGCTACGGGCCTAACCCGGGGTGAGCGGTGGGCTAATAGGTAGCGCGTCGGATTTAGCCGCTGCGTTACTGAACGGCCGTCACCAATGTCATGGCGATGAAGCGTAGGTTCGATCCCAGGTCGAGCTTGTGATATATGATACCGGTTTTTCCTGGCTACTGGGCTGCTCATCGGGGGTTTCTCTCCGGGTAATCCGGCTCCCCCCCCCCCCCCCAGCAAAATTGTAAATAATATAGCACGACGCGCTTCCCCCGGGGGAAGCAGCCCGAATTTCCCGAAAGGGATAATAAAGTAGTTTAAAAAAATAAAAAATAAAACAGACTAGGACAAAGGAAACCCAAAAGCAAAATTAAATAAAAAAGGAAGCGAAGAAAGGAAGAAAAAAATCTTTCTATAACGGTTCAGGCACTTTGCTGGAATGGGCCCAACAATGTTTTCCGAATGTTTCGTTCCTGTTGTTGTTTCAAAATAAAGAATGTTCAACAATGTTGCAGACGAATGCACTGGGGGGAGCCGGGGTGGTCGAATGGTAGAGCGTTGGACTTCTAATGCTCGGGTCGTGAGTTCGATCCCGGCTGGGGCCAAATATTGTGCTGGCTTTTTCATCGTTGCCCCGTCTTTGATATCACCCTATGTGGTGGAAAAGGACGTTAAACCCCTAAAACACCCACCCACTGGCGCACAGAGGCAGTGAAATCTCTCCCCTCGGCGCTAATGCAGAAAAGCGGCCTTTGTCGTTACTACCGTTGTTGTTGTATGGCCCGGGTGTCATATATGTATTGTAGGTAGCCATGCGCACAGTCCAAAATAAGATAGAATGTCTGACAAATTGCCGGTGTCGAATGGGTTTTCCCGTTGTGTCTAACACGACATGCTGCATGAGTAGCCACAGCGGTAATAAACAGTTTTAGACCTACATGTCAGAACATGTTACATAGCTACATACAGTCGTGTCACTGCAAGTTAGTCTTTGGTGCTTGCGCGGCTTAAAGATCTAAGCTCCCAACAAAAAGCTTTCCGAAATGTGAAAACAATTTACAGAGTCGACCGTGCAAGCACAGTCAACTCTGCCACAGTTGCAGAGTTTTCAGCGTCCCTGGAACCCCAATAAAAGCCAAAGGCAGCCTGATTTCACAGCTCAGTTTGCGTTTTGACACTTAGCGAGAAAGATCGTGCAGCACTCAACATCGCTAGACACTGTAGCGATGTGTCTCGCTCACTGACCAAAAGCCAAATAATGTCACGGCAAACTCGTGCTCTGGTTTTATAAGGGTCCCCGAAGCGCTGAAAACTCTGCAACTGTGACAGAGTTGCCTGAATTATGCACAGTCGAAGGAGTCACAGTAAACTGTTTTCACACTTCGGACTTCGGAAAGCTTTTTGTTGGGAGCTTAGATCTTTAAAGCCTGAAAAAAAAAAAAAAACTCACTCACTCACTCAGGCATTACTCTACGCTAACTGCCGACTGCAAATCCGATCGGCATGGCCTCGGGGTTGTTCTGACAGGCGTGAACGGTAAGTAATGATCTAAAATCTCGTAAATTAGACCGTAAAACTGCCTGCTAGGCGAAAGGGTGGCCTAAGGTATCCATATAAATGTGTGCGGAAGATGCAAATCGTGCGATCCCACTAACACCACCACATCTCAGTCTTTCTCTGGCCGCGAATTACTGAGTCTTTCTTGTTTGTCCGACGTTAAGCCCTAACTAACTAACTAACTAACTAACTAACTAACTAACTAACTCTCTCTCTCTCTCTCTCTCTCTCTCTCTCTCTCTCTCTCTAAAGTTCTTGTTTGATCAAGACGAAACTCATTCCTGTTCCAGGAGCGGCGATTGGAGTAAGCTTATACACAGATCTGCTGAATGGACCCCTCATGTGAGCGTGATAGGCTCGAATGATTGCCTAATTTTGTGCGCGCGCGCGCGCGCGCGCGCGCATGTGTGTGTGTGTGTGTGTGTGTGTGTGTGTGTGTGTGTGTGTGTGTGTGTGTGTGTGTGTGTGTGTGTGTGGAGTTTTAAATGTGTAACTTGTTTCTACACTTTTTTTCTTCTTTCTTTGTTCTCTATATTCCCGTAGCATTTAGACTTTCCTTCTTTTACTCATATTTTCGTCGTTTAGCAACGGCATGTTCAAACATGATATTTCTGCCAAAACCTTTACCGTTGGAATATGAATATTTTTGTCATTGTCATGGTCATTCTCTCCTCCCCTCCCTCCTCGCCCTCCCTGCCCCCCCCCCCTCCCCCCCCCGCCTTCCCCCCTCCCCATCTCTCTTGTTTGGGGGAGGGGGGGGGGTGTAGACCGCATTTAATCCCAACCAGGTCCGGCCCTGAGGCAGTTTGATATACTGTTCTCATATCCACTGACGGATTGGACACATGCAATAGATATGGACTGTACATCCAAAAATAACACACAGAACGACAGCGTCAAGACTGTCAGATATATTTCCATGAAAGTAACCACACAGAGCAACATCACCAGATATTACACCCTTCATACGACATTGCACCAATGACAATAAATAAGAGCACTGACAGCGTCGCCCGGTAAGAAGACAATTTCAAGATTCACGCAGTTACGATAGCTTTTTTCGTACAATAATAATTATGTCGGGATAATTTAAAAATGTAAGGAGAAATGAAAATTACCCCCCCCCCCCAAAAAAAAAAAAAAAAAAAATGATGATGGTGACAACGAATTTACCGTAGTAAGGAAATGGCACAAACAAATACTGTGTAATACCTACTCCATAATGAGCTTTTAACACAATATGAGAGAATGAAATCATACAGGGGATTTGGCCAAATGCTTTAGGCATCCAACTGAGTGGGGGGGGGGGGGGGAGTGGATGGATGTTTGGGAGTGTAACGTAACATATCTGTGATATCAAAGACGGGGCAAAGAGAAAAAGGCCAGCACAAATATTTGACCCACGCCGGGATTCGAACTCTCGACCCGAACATTGAAAGTCCAACGCACTAACACTGATTCGTGCTTCCCCGACTCCCCTCACGGTAACTGGACTGTATATATAAACAAAAAATGATATCAATACGCCTGAATACGCTGTTGACAACAGCACAACAGTCGCACTGACAAACGATCGATCGGGGAGCCGGGGTGGTCGAAAGGTAGAGCGTTGGACTTCTAATGCTCGGGTCGTGAGTTCGATCCCGGCTGGGGCCAAATATTTGTGCTGGCTTTTTCATCGTTGCCCCGTCTTTGATATCACCCTATGTGGTGGAAAAGGACGTTAAACCCCCAAACACACACACACACACACACACACACACATACACACACACACACACACACACACACCCTGACAAACGATCGAGATATCAGTGTAGTACGAGGCAGCAGATTGCGCAAACAGGCCACTTCTGGAAAAAAAATCGATACTCTCAGTCCTGCTCGTTTCTTTCTGGGAAAAGCGTGTGTATGCACTGATGCAGGCGGCACAGCTGTGCATAGGTTTATACACTGCTTGAAGCCAACACACATTGCAGCAGTGTTATTGTCTGCTGGTGAGCCTCTGCTTTTGAGCCGTGGCTGCAAATAACTGCTTCGCTCGGTTCGTGCCAAGAAATTTCGGAGAGGCAGGGGTAAGTACACGGATTTCAGCTATGTGTTGTTGTTGTTGTTTTCTGTCTGTCTGTCTATCCCCCCCCCTCCTCCCCCCTCAATCTCTCTCTCACTATGTTGGGGGGGGGGGGGGGGAAGGGGGAGGGGGCGGGAACCTTACTATTAAGTCAACTGAACCGACCGACATGGAAAATAGCTCAAAATGTGCTCTAGACAATTTCGGGCAAAGGCATGCTGTAGCCACATGTCACTCGAGAAACACGGGAGGGGGGGGGGGGGGGGGGGGGGGCGTGATCGCTGTTTGTTCGGACCAAAAACACTCCTGTGTGACATCGACCTAAGTGTTGAACCAACCTTTGCAAAATGCTTGCGTGTGGGGGTGCGTGCGTGCGTGCGTACGTGTGTGTGTGTGTGTGTGTGTGTGTGTGTGTGTGTGTGTGTGTGTGTGTGTGTGTGTGTGTAATGCCTGTTGTTAGTCGCGGAGCGGGGATAGCAGAGTTGTAGAACGTTGGACCTTCAATGCTAGGGTCGTAAGCTCGAATCCCAACTGGGGCCGAATATTTGTGCTGGCCTTTTTCTCGTTGCCCCGTCTTTGATATCACCCACACATGGACGTTAAACTCACCCCCCCCCCACCACCACCCGCTCCCACTCCCCCCCCCCCCTTTCTGTTGTTAGTCTGTAGTAGCCTATGCCTTTGCTCTAGAATTGTCTGCAGCTACCACACTTTGTTCATGCATCGATTTCAAGTGAACTTCAGACGTTGTAATTTTCAAAAGTCTGGTAGTAAAAATAAACCTCTGTCACTATTTCGAGGATCAGAAGCAGCTGCAGCACTGAAAACATCGGGCAAGCAGCGAAACAGCAAATCCAAAATGTCTGTTCGACGCAGAAGCCAGAAATAGTTAAAGTCCCATTACGTCTGACACGCATGCAGCAACATGAGGAAACCTTTTCAACGAGTTTGCTTAATCTGTTCATCAGAATGAGTCACCTGAGTCACAATGTAGCATTTGTAACCATTGTGGCCGGCGTGTATGGTGTATTCGAAGCGTACTGCGCACTGAGCAATGTTATTTGGTGTGGCCATTTTGTTCGATTGATATTTTTGCACAGTGGTAAGCATGCCGCTCTCTCTCTCTCTCTCTCTCTCTCTGTTAATGTTGTAATGTGTTAATGTTTGGCTAAGTGTGTTACCCATATGCTGTATTGGCCGGGTGTCACGCTTTGTAGCTATGCTCTGTATGTGTGTTACTGTAGGCATTGCGTGTGGCATATGCTATGTATGTAATGCTATGTATGCTCACTCTGTGTGTGTGTGTGTGTGTGTGTGTGTGTGTGTGTGTGTGTGTGTGTGTGTGTGTGTGTGTGTGTGTGTGTGTGTATGTGTGTGAGAGAGAGAGAGAGAGAGGTGTGGCAAGGACAGACAGTAAAAGAGACCTGTGCGTCTATGTTCTCATCATTGGAAAATAAAGTTTCAGTCAGTCAGTCAGTCAGTCTCTCTCTCTCTCTCTCTCTCTCTTTTTCTCTCATTCTCTTTCTCTCTCACTTTATAAATGTGTGTATGTTATGTTATTATTGCAACTGCTTTATTACTATGCTGAAATGTCCAACTGGTGTTTATTTTCCGACAGTAAGTGTTACATTTTCCATGTACTCCAAATGGGGTTTTCCGGAATAAACTTGAACTTGTACTTAACTTGGTTGCGGGCTAGACAATTTTAGACAATTTTTCGAGTCCTCGTCTGTTCAGGAATGAAAGTAGGCTCAAAGAAAGTATTTCTCTAATAGCAGAAGCGTCAAAGTCCCGAAAACTGTCGCGGTGACCAAATGAAACATCCTTCTATCTGACAAACATCCTGAGAGCTTCGAACGCGGCAGTTTTTCATCTCAGCGGCGTTAGGAACTTAGAGGCTTTAACAGACACGGGGGCACGGTCTTCGCACGTGCACTGCCAGTGAGGAGCGCTCCAGATGGTACACATGTGTTGTATATCAAACTACAAAAGAGAAAGTTAAAGGTCTGCAACCTCAACAGAAAAACCGCAAACAATGCGTGCGTGCGTGCGTGCGTGTGTGTGTGTGTGTGTGTGTGTGTGTGTGTGTGTGTGTGTGTGTGTGTGTGTGTGTGTGTGTGTGTAAACTGCGACTCCTGCGACTGTGCATTATGCAGGCAGCTTTGTCACAGTTGCAGATTTTTCTTCGCTTCGGAGACCCTTATAAAACCAGAGCGTTAGTTTGCAATGACTGCATTGTGCTTTTGCCAAGTTTTGGTCAGTGAGCGAGACACATCGCTACAGCAGGCGTCCAGCGGCTGTTGTGTGCTGCACGAGAAGACTAGCCACTGCGATCGTTCTCGCTCAATGTCAAAACGCAAACTGAGCTGTGAAATCAGGCTGCTTGGCTTTTATAAGGGTTTCACTGACGCTGAAAACTCTGTAACTGTGACATACTATGCATTTTACACAGTCGGATATTTTGTGTAGGCACACTGTTTGTGGCTTTTTATTGAGATTGCAGATCTTTAAGGTGCGGTAGGAGCAACCTTTGTAGCACTGACCGTGCTTTAGTAGATGATGATAAGATATAATGGTGTAGGTAAAAATGATTATACAGCTGACACAGAAAGGACGTGTATCCCTGCCTGTAAATCGATAGGACTGGGAAATTTGGAGAGGGTGTGTAAGCTTGAAGTGCGTTATGGTAAAACTCTCTCTCTCTCTCTCTGTAGTGTCTGCGGTGCGCGCATGTGCGCGTATTCCCCTTACTTTCGTACTGTAGTCTGGCAACGGAAAGTTTGCAAACTGCGCTTTGGCCAAAATCTTCTACCGTTTAAATATAAAGCATTGTCAATGCCCATTCTCTCTCTCTCTCTCTCTCTCTCTCTCTCTCCAAGTGCATGATGTAAAAAGTCGGGTAAAAAAGCACTGGTCTGTCTCTTCGTACAGCGAGCAAATTACTACTGAACAACAACAACAACAACTAAAACAACAACTACTACTACGACTACTCCTCCTACAAGAGGAAATGGCTGCCTCTTCATCAAATCTGACCGCACACTGTCCCAAGTGTGAATCGTTGTGTCTTGGTCCAACGTTGCTACCTTGCGGGCACCACATGTGCAGAAAATGCCTGCGCCAAACGCTTCAAAGCCAGGAACAGAATCCAGCCTGCTTTATATGCAGCAGTGGCATCACCCAAACTGAAGGACAGACGGTGAGAGACTACCTGGACAACCTTGGCTTCGATCCCATTTTAGAGGAAGTAGTCCTTGAAGAGCTCGTGCTTGAGAGTGACGTCCCCTGTCAAAACTGCCACGGTAAGACCGCGACACAGCTGTGCCTTGACTGCGCAAGCAGGCTGTGCGACATGTGTGCCAAATCCCACACAAAGGAACTGTCGTTATCCGATCATTTACTGCAAGACATGACCCTAGTCTCAACCCACGCCAGAGCTCGAGCAAAAGATCGCGCAGAAGACAACCCTGAGGAAAGGAAACACGGCAGTACTGACGTGCAGGCGTCAGAGGAAAAAGACTTAGGCCTACAAATGTCACTCGAAGAAGCACTGACAGCATGTAAGGCCAGAGTGGCAGAACTGAAGACAGCTTCGAACGCCTTAGGGAACGTGTGTGTGGAACTGAAGGATGTGGCTGACCAGCTCGAAAGGGAAGGAAACAATGTGGCAGTCTACGTCCAGAGGGCTGCCAGACGACTGAGGGCCGGAGAGGAAGATGGCCGCCAGCTACTGCCAAGGCTGCGTACAATGAAAAAAGACTACCGCCCGCCTAAGAAACGCATCATGGACAAAGTGAAGCAGTCAGTGAAAGAGTTGATACGGGACGCAAGCAGACATAAGAAGGTGAGTGCAAAGAAAGACCGAAAGAAACAAGCATCTTAAGTCAAAAGTTATAAGAAAATATTCATCGAGTAAAGAAACAACAAACCTACAATGTGGTGCATTGCAGTCATTATTTTTTTTTGAACTTCTTTTTCCACACACACCAGCTCGCTGTAAATCAAACATAGGGTAGGGTACATACATGTATACATACTGCAACAAAAACACACATGTACATCATGTGCGTTCGTACCCATACATGATTTCACTCATATCTGTATGTATGAAGAATTGGTGTGCATATTTATGTGGAAAGGGAGAGAGAGAGGGGAAGGGGGGGGGGGAGAGAAAGCGGGGGGCGGGGGGGGGGGGAGAAAGCGGGGGGGGGGGGTGGTCATTAAATATTTTAGTGTTTGGGTTTTATTTGAGTTCCTAGCCTTTATAAATTTACAACAAAGAGTTGAAAAAAAAAAAACAAAACAAAAACAGAACATCCCCCCCCCCCCCTTCAAAAAAAAAAAACTAATGAGAATGACAATAAACTAAAATATAATGAAAAATAAATATAAATCCCAAATAAATAAATAAAAAAAGAAAAAGAATGAA
Organism: Batillaria attramentaria; assembly: GCA_018292915.2. Taxonomy (NCBI): domain Eukaryota; kingdom Metazoa; phylum Mollusca; class Gastropoda; family Batillariidae; genus Batillaria; species Batillaria attramentaria. Next base: position 2,595 of record JACVVK020000562.1, on the reverse strand, counting down.
AATGAAATAAAATAAAATAAGAATAAATTCCTTGGTAGATGGTTTCAGCCGAGCACTTTGTTTACGTGGAACAGGCACACATAATTTCTTTGCGTCGATACTGTAATAGATGCAATGCTTGCGGGAAAAAAACAAAAACAAAAAAACCAACAACATTATTTGAAGACGGGAGTGCTTCTAACTAAATTATCCTCCTTTATAATACATACATATATAAAGGAGGATTGATTTTTATATCTGTTACAGGAGACCGGTTCTACAAACACCTCAGCAGCAACATCTCACCTCGTTCAGTATGATGGCGGTAGGTTTCTCACGTTTTTCACATTTCATGGTAAAGGGACATAAGTACTTCCCAAATCCATGCCGCTTATAGATTCTTTCACGAAATGAGGGTAGACATGAGTAGTGGCACTGGAGGCCCGGTTAATCATTTCAAAAACGTCGACCCCTTCAAATGGGCTGACTGCTTCTTTATGAGCCAACATGCTGACTCCTTGTTACATATCCGCATCTACCCTTTTAGTGGATCAGTGCCACTGTGTGAGATGGTGTCACTGTGCAGGTGTCTATATGGTACGATTTTAGATCCCCCCTCCCCCCCCTAAAAAAAGAAAAGAAAAAAAGAGAGCAAGATTTGTGAGCGTAAAAATGAATCTACCGGCAACAGTATAACTGATTCTGGTTCATTTCAGACGAGGAATATGAATATAATCGTATTGAGCGTTTGAAAAACATGAACGTCTTCGCCGTTGAAGTCAAGGTACAAGCTGCAGAAGAAAGGGAAAGGCGGAACGAAGAGGGTGAGAGGAACTTAATTACTATACTGGCATGTTTCTGTGAAACAGTACTTACAGAAATATGTACAGTTACAACAGAAAATTAGATCACTGTTATGCTGGACATGTATATACATATGTGTATGTATATATATATATATATATATATATATATATATATATATATATATATATATATATATATATATATATATATATGTATTGGTATGCGGTATATGCGGTATGTGTCTGCATATAGATAGATATACATGTGTGTGTGTCCCTACAGATGTCCTTATATATACATACATCCATGTCTGAGAGTAGATATATGCCTATATATGTAGAACTAGTATTGATGCTGTGCCACCCTGTCCCCAACCAAAAAGAAGATTTTTTTTTTAATTGTAGGAAAAGGGGAAAAAGAAAGAAAAAAAAGTGGAACGTATTTTGAAAAGTAAGGGACAGTATTTTGCTTAACGCATTCAACAAATACGTACTGTGCACCTACAGTACATTTGGGTCTCGACAAACAAACAAACAAACAAACAACAGTTGGAAGAAAAAGGCAAAAAACCGGAACAGCCAGCAGCAGAGAAAGGAGAACTATTAGAAAACAGTCTGTTCATGAGATACTCTATCTCTCATTTTAACAAACTCGTTTATTTTTAAATTCTGTTGTTGTTGGGGAGCCGGGTTACCCGAATGGTGAAGCGTTGGACTTTCAATGCCCGGCTCGTGAGTTCGAATTTCGGCTGGGGCCAAATATTTGTGCTGGCCTTTTTCATCGTTGCCCCGTCTTTGATATCACCCTTACGTGGTGAAAAAGGACGTTAAACTCCCAAACACCCGCCCACTCTGTTGTTGTTGTTGTTGTTTTTTGTTAGTTTTTTTGTTTTGTTTTGTTTGTTTGTTTGTTTTTTTGTTTTTTTGTTTGTTTGTTGTTGTTGGTGTTTTTTTTTTTTTTTTTTTTTTGGGGGGGGGGGGATTTTAATTGCAGTGTTTTGGGTTGTTGTCGGAGCCGGTATTGCCGGCTGTGGTGGTGGTGGTTTTCGTGTTTCTCCCCTTCCCGTTGTCCCAAAACAGACTGTCGCACATAATGATTTTTCAAACGCCCTATGTTTGAAAGAGGGTTTAGTGTCCGCCGGGCCGGAAGCTGCACAGTCTCCGGGCTCTGATGCGTCACAAGCACCAGTTCAAATAACTGAATGCCAGACCATGATGGTGGATGCCCAAAACATCATCATCAACGTTGGACAGCAACGTGCCAAATTAGAATTCATATCAGACCAGAAGATAGCCAATGCAGGTAAGGTTGGGGACTGTGCATGGATATCTTTTTTGTTATTGGTCCTTCAGCGTGAAATTCTCTCCCTCATTCACTCCGCCAAGCACCCTCCCTTGAAACTTACAACATTTGACTGCTCTGGTTTGCATCGTGTGTGTGTGTGTGTGTGTGTGTGTGTGTGTGTGTGTGTGTGTGTGTGTGTGTGTGTGTGTGTGTGTGTGTGTGTGTGTGTGTGTGTTTGCCTTCAAGTCTTTCCTTCTTTTTTTGTGATTTGATGTTGTGTATTTGTTATATCTTTGTCTTTGTACTTTGTGTGTATACTTTGTCATATGTCAGATAAAAAGGATCAATAAAAAAAATAAAAAAAACCCCAGATGTTTTAACTTTTGCCGTAGCCACCAAGCCCCCAACTCTGCTTTGGAAATGTTCAGCCCACAAAATTCCGAAATTTAAATAGCTGAGCTGACCCTTCGCACCATGTGATTGTTATGTGTTCATGTCCAGTGTGTGAGAGAATGCGTGTGATTC
>JACVVK020000561.1:235000-370041 GCA_018292915.2 Batillaria attramentaria | reverse complement strand
AAAAAAGTGGTGAATATGGTTGATGAGAAAGGATATGTGCTAGCTGATGTTCATGTCTAACCCTGCCGATGGAGTCATGGTTCCCGAATACTCGGATAAGAAACATGACCACAGCGTGGCTCGAGATCGACAGTTGCAGGGCAAACTTCTGGCAGCAGACGACAAATTGGACCAAGAACGCCGAACGCTTACCGTACAAGGTTCCTACGGTCTAAGACCCAGCAACCAAAAAGACAGCAAATTCAGTGAAGTGACAGGCTGGTGCCCGGACGAGAAAATTTTACTAAGAAAGCCAGAAAATGGGCTTACTAAACCCAAAACGAGCGGTGGTGCGAAAGATGTTTGCGGGAAAGAAGCGCGTGTTGGACGTGGCCCTCAGGACCTTTCTTACGTGTTTCGCCATTACCCAGCAGCGGAGAATTACAGGTATATCGAGCAGTACCGCCGAGAACACACGTGTTCGGACTCAACAAACTCGGCCTCCACAAGAAACGAATTTCTTGAATTGCAGCGATTTTATTCGTACAGAGCGCATACATCATACTCCCACCCAACAACAGTGGGTGTGCCCCCACCACCCCCTTCACACAATCAAGTTAGAAAGGAACAGGCCGGCATTGCACAGAAAGCTGAGAAAACTTCGGACGGTTTGCAAAACAGAACTCACAAATACAAACTTTCCCCGTGCATCAACATACGAAGTGATCCAGAGATCATCAGAGAAAAGACAGTTGAGGATCAAAGGGGTTCCCCTCTCGGTGCCAACATCAGTACCAGCCGGATTGCCATCCAGGCCATCGCCAAAGCTCCCATTGCTAAAGTTCCCACAAAGGTGACTGTGCCAGCGAACCACTCCATGATTTCTCCCAGCCTCAACAAAACCCTCAAGGCTACCAGAAAAGCAAGGTGATAGTTTTATTCAGATGTGATAGTTTTATTCAGATGTTTTGTCAGGCTTATCAGTTTATGTCATTGTCTATAGACTCCTCTGTCTCGCTGGACGCATGGATAGGTGAGCTGGGGTTCATTATCACATCCCCCACCCCCCCACCCCCACATACCAACTGTCTCTTTTCTCCTTCTCTCTTTGTGTGTATGGTGTGTGTGCGTGTGTGTGGTTTGAGAAGTACAACTGCTGATTTGTTCACGTGGAGAAGTGAAGGCTTCAGCTTCAAGCAATATATGTTAAGTAAACAGGGTGATTGGATACTGAAGAGTTACAGAGTTGCTTATGGCCACTCACCCATGAACAAAGTGCTTAGTTAATGATCCGTGGCAAGGTTATCAGGTGATCAGACTGTCCGCTTGGCTGGAGCTGAATACTTCACGCTATAATGCAGCTGTTCAGAGCTGGCAGTGTCAGATTATCCTTGATCCTGTGAGGTCACAATGTCTCTCTTACAGTCACATTGTTCTTTTGTAGTTTGATCATGAACACCCTAAGGTGTGCACACACGCACGCACGCACTCACACACTCTTTGCTCGTAAGTCACTGATGCTTTTTGATCTAGGTGTGTCAGGTGTTCAGTAAGTGATTCTTTGCTTTATTTTTCCCCCAAACAGTTCCCCGAAAACTGCCCCTGTGTGGGACAACAACATTGGTGCTGTTCGAACCCTGGACACTCTGGCTTGTGTAGCAAGTGCTGCAGACAAGGTGGGCACTGTACATACTTCCACAGTATTGATCATACCTTTCATTCTTCAGATGACGCAAGGTTCATTTTCCCATCATTATATATATATATATATACTTCATGATGGCGTACTTTCATATATATGTGTATAGTTCACTGAGCGTATAATTAATTAGATTAATTTCGTGACAATCCAGATGATAAAGCCTGACTGTGTAATTAGTAATTATATCTGCCGGTATATTTATGCTTGTGGCTCATTCAGTGACTGGGTGATTACATGTATAGCTGCCAATGTGAAGTTTGATCTGCACTGGGGACTGCAGCAGCGTGAATGTGTCATTTTACAGTTGACCAGAGCTGGACCACTTGTTTCGTGTTTGTGTGGGTGCCGAGTGGGAAAATGTAGTTGGGGGCAGGTGCAATACAGATGAGGCTTTGTTCTCTCCGTGTGTTTGAATTTGTGGTGGTTTGACTTACCATACTTGTCATGGTGGTAGTTGTCAGTGTGGTTTCCACACACACACAGACCTCGGTTCATAGCAGAGGAGAATTTTCAGAGGAGAATGTTCCCTCAGAGTAGGAGCTTTAAGAGTCAACTGCCAGTGATGTGCACCCACAGATGAGAAATGGATGAGGAAGGCACTTGGGTCAGTTAATTAGTGCCTGAGTTCTATACAACCTCCCTTCCCCCCTTCCCCTTCAGCCATCCCAGCCCTAACCCTCCCCTGTTCTGGGTGGACAGAGTAAAATGAATGATAAGAAAGGGCAGTACATGTACTGTTTTAGCTGTGGAAACAGAACAAAACAAAACAAAAAGCAAAAAAAAAAAACCCCAAAAAATAAAAACAAGAAACAGCAACTCAGCAACAACAATAAAAGGAAGATCAGTGTGTGTTCTTTACTTGGCATGGTTATGTTGACTGTGTTTGCTGTAGGTAGAATGTCAGTGTATAGGGGGGTGACCTGCCTACAGTCTATAGTTAGGGAGGGGCGGGGTGTAGAGTCAATCTGTTATCACCGGCCCTCATGAAAAACAGTCTTGTTGCCACCGTGTACCTCCCACGTTTTGAAAGACCATAGTCATTTTGTGGCCTTGCTGACACAGGTGACACCCAGTGGGGTATAAATCTGTCACTAGTGTCAGTTGATAATGGGTGTTGATTCTGGAGCAGTGCCACTCCCCCCCCCCCTCTCCCCCAACCCCTCTTCCACCCACAGAGCACGCAACCACATTCGCGTGCACACACACACAGCCCCCCCCCCCCCCCCCCACACACACACACCCCGTCACCTCGCATAATGGAATAAAGACGTCTTTCTTCACTGGAGACATATCTTGTTGACTTTCAACAGACACAGTGTCAGCATAGCCTACATGTATAACCACGGACATTTTCATGGTGCACATTGTTCTTCAGTGTAACAAGCTGATAACCACATAGCGACCCTAACCCTAACTCTCATGTTTATTTGTCTTGGTGTATTTGTTGGTTTCAGGAGAATGAGAGATTATCAGCAAACCAAGCAAAGAGAAAGAAAAGTAGTCTGTTAGACCTGATCCGTTATTGGTTAGAACGCTGTGATCCTGAGTAGTGCATGTGTCTGATCAGGTCTGGTCGTCGTCATGTATCTACCTCACCCCCCTGTCAAGTACATGTAGTAGGGATATTTGGTGTGCAACCTTTCGTGTGTACAAGACGGTAGAGATGGTGCATGTACTTCAAATGAACTTTTTATTAACTGGCAGTGTGGTTCTGGGTTAGAATTGAAAACTTTAAAACCACACACCATTTTATGAGCGTTTCTTTAAAGGGAAAAAAGTTATTAAAAAAAAGGAAATTTTTTATTGGGATAGCTTATGAAATGCTGAAGAAAATAAATGTGTTGATGTACAAAAAGGGAAAAAAAACATTGTGTTTATTAAGCGAGGATGTTCTACTGCGTATTGTGCTCAGTGTAAAACTGACCGTTGAAGTCCCCCAGCAACACTGGGTCTCTGTCTTCCTGCTCAGTTTGATATGTGAATAAACCATGAGATCTTGCAGCTTTTGGCTTGTACTCTTGGTAAATTTCACACCCTAGCTGTTCAAGACATTAGTGATCAAATTTATTCTTATCATTATTTTGCCATTGTGCAAAATGTACGCAAGAGATTGTTGGCACCAGACTGACGCAAATCTAGTCAACAGACAGTTCAAGGCAAAGATTGTCTGACTAAAAAACATGAAGAAAGTGTGTTTGTGTGCGTGTGTGTGTGTGTGTGTGTGTGTGTGTGTGTGTGTGTGTGTGTGTGTGTGTGTGTGTGTGTTAGCTTTTCTACATGGACAGTTAAAAATACAAATGATAGGACAGAAACTAGCACCTAGCAGCGATAATGATAGACAGCATGCTAGTTCCAGTATGGCATTAAGGAGACGTCGTTTCCTATTTCATCCTTGTGTCGTGCCCGGTAAGTACGCTTTGGAAACTGTTCAAGGGGAAGCATGTTACAGCAGTGCTGAATGTGTTCCTCATAGATTGCCACACACGTGTCGCGTGCCTGACGGGCTGGTTTGCATTACTAGTAGTGAACACACGTGTCGCGTGCCTGACGGGCTGGTTTGCATTACTAGTAGTGAATTCCCTACACCAGTTGCTGTGTTGTTTTACTGTGGTATGTTTTTCTTGCATCACATTTTGTTCTTCATCTACATGTTAAAAAAATCATTTAAAGGTTGCATGTGAACCTTTTGCCAGCATTAAGAAAAGATGGGGGAAAAGGAAACACTCTGTAAACATGACTCTGTAAACATGACTGTGTAAACATGACTGTAAACATGACTGTAAACATGACTGTAAACATGACTGTGTAAACATGACTGTAAACATGACTGCTTCCACTGTTCTGGCAATGTTTGAAGTCAAAGTTGTGGTTTTAAAGGGGAGGGACTTTTTTTTTTTTTTTAATTTGGAACATTTTCCTAAGTTTTGTGTTATTTATAGAACAACTCTGAAACACAGTAACTGATCAACATGTTTGAAGACGTGGCTTTTGCACTATCATTTTCTTTCTTTCTTTCTTGCTTGAAGTGGTGTGATCTTGTTTGAAAATCAGAATTTCTTGTGAACTTGCAATGCATGGCTTTAATTACTGATCTCCTTGTTTGAGTCAGTGACACAAACTTCTCTTTCTACAGACATACACTTTTGTATGGTGGTTTATGATTTTCCAACGTTTTGAGGAACAAATTATTGATGCAAGAAAAATATTTCCTCTCTTTTTTCCCTTCCTTTACTCCACTGCTAGTGCATGTGATGTCAGTGAAACTTTTAGAAACCAAAAATATTTATGGTTGTTTACATTCATGTGCAAACCAGCTCTGCAGGTTAGACTTAGGTGTTCGCTCTACCATCCATTCTCAGATAGTGTAGCAGCGTGGATTGCAAGTTCACATGGTGTGCTGTTCCAAAAGATCTTCTGGTTGTTTCAGCTGCAGTGGTCATAGCATGAAAGGCTAGTCCTTTTGTTGTAAACAGTGGTTTTTAGTCTGTGAAACTAGAAATTGGTTTAAACATTTCTATTCTGGTGAATCATACAAACATAGGCAAGGGCTGTTATGTAATGGTCATGCCGTGATGCGCAAGTTTAAACGTGTCGGACTCGGAGTATGGCATTGTGTCACTAGCACACTGCCTAGCTTGCATACCACAGTAATAGTGACAGGTCAGATTGCGCAGTGCACTGCTTGGGGTACTAAACTATCAAACTGTATGTGAAACAGTGCTGCTGTACATATTGTATGGCATTGTGTCACTATCACACTGCCTAGCTTGCATACCACAGTAATAGTGACAGGTCAGATTGCGCAGTGCACTGCTTGGGGTACTTGACTGTGCTCAGTGTATACCAGCGGCTGGCAGGAGGAAAGACAAACTTACTGCCTTGTGGCCACCCACTTGAACGCATGACCTTATATCAGCCCCTTTATGTGACAAGTTTATGCGGGTAGATCCTTAAATGTCCCTCAGTTGTTGTTTGCCCTGCCACGATAGAGTGGCAACTCGAGAGGTGCCGTAGTGCCATGCACATTGAGGACTGTGGTGAAAGATGGAGTGGCCCTTATGTTTCAGCTACACTTTACAGCAAGTTTGGTAAGGTGAGTTCTGTAGGGCTCCCATAAAAAACTGAAGAAAAAAAATTGACAAATCATTTGTGTGATATTTATAATGTATGAATTTTAAAAATGTTTAACGTCTTCAGAATGCAGGAAGTGGTTTTTTTTGGTTTTTTTTAGTCTTTTTTAAATATTATTCCCCAAAAGCCCAAGATTCAGTAAGATGTTGATTCAGATTGTCCCCCTTGATGCACAAGATTTAGCAAGCTGTTGACTCCAATTATCCCCCTTGATGCACAAGATTCAGGAAGCTGTTGATTTAGGAACCCCCCCCCCCCCCCCCCTGTCTTTTTGATGCACAAGACTCAGCAAGTTGTTGATTCTCCCCCCCCCCCCCCCCTTGATGCACAAGATTAGCAAGCTGTTGACTCCAGTTATCCCCCTCAATGCACAGATTAGGAAGCGTTTCCCCTCGTGCACAGTATCCAGTAAAGTTTGTTTTTTGGGGTGTTTTTTTTTTAAAGACTGATGCACAGCTTTTAGCAAGGTGTTAATTCACATTATCTCCCCTTGATGCACAAGATTTAGCATGATCTTCATTTAGATTGTCCCCCACTCGATAGACAAGGTTTAGTGACTTGCTGATCAAAATAACCCCTCTTGATGTACAAGTATATGGGAGTCACAAGGGTGTTGATTATTTCACACACATAATTTAGTTCTGTGTGTGAAACTGATATCTAGATTGTGTCCAGTTGAAAGCTTCCAGCACACATGGCAGACTAGTAGGCCATATTTTACAGTATACTTGATGCTCAGTGGTTCTGCTGATAAAGCAGGGCTGGCTTTCTCTGATTTAGTGCAAACCATGGCAACACTATGCTGCATCTGTAGCCGGCCCCCCATGCTGGTGATGGTAGTCATGCATGTATGATGTATGGGAAGGTCGCCACTATTGATTCATATCACTGCAGCAAAAACTCATTAAGAGCAAGTGTGCACGCATGCACGCACACACACACACACACATGTACATGCACACACACACACACACACACACACACACACACACACACACATACACACATATGTACACACACACACACACACACACACACACACACACACTTTGCTGGTCCAGGATAGCCTGACGCGAGCTCGTGCATTCATGACTTAATTCTTTCTGAAATTACGGGTGCATGTTTTCCCACTTGAATATTTGATCCCTGTGGGCTGCTGTAATCAGTCAAACGTAGAGAGGAACCTATCAAGAGCAGGAGGTGATTCAACAACACCACTTTCACCAGGCCTTACTCCACTCAGTTGATGGAGGAAAGTGGGAAGGGCAAGGGAGAGTTGTCTGTCAGAATTAAACACTAGTCACACGCTTGCTTGTTTGATTGCTGGACGCTAACTGGGGTGCATCCAGTCACATGTGATGGATGATAGTTCTAGTGTCCCCACCCTGGTTTTCTCACTCACAAATCGGGTACATGTACATTCAATCTGATGTGGCGGCTGACAGGTGTCCCCACCCTGCTTTTCTGTCTCTCTCCGGTGCTGTTAGGTTTTGAGCAGCGAAAGCACCCAAAAACGATAATGAAATAGACTGTGATTTGGCACAACTCGGGTGCATCCAGACAGATCTTACACTTGATATCATTTGTGGTCCCACCCGTTTTTTTTTTTAATAATATCTTTTCCTCTCCCTTAGTGCTGTTAGGTATTGGGCGGTGCATTCACCCAGAAGCAATATTGGCAATAGAGGGTGATCTAGTGAGGCCGATATAAAGACCCGACTATTGTGTGAGGTGTTAACCCGGGCTTCCCTACACTGTAGTTCAGGGATATTGAGCCATGCAGGGTGGGCGGGTGGAGCCGCTTAATCCGTTACAAATCCAACACAAACCCACACACCCGTCCCTGTGGGGCCAGACAACGTGAAAACAACCCACAGTAATGTACTGGTCTCTAGAGGTGCTGGCGAACTGAACCCAGGCTTATTATGCATGTAGTTCTAGTAATACTTACATGTTAGGACTGATTTGTGAACCGCTCTGATGGGTGAACAGTTCTCAGGAATAGGACATTTGTATTTCAAATTCATAACTACTTTATTGAAACCACATAAGAATGAAACATTAAGATTCTAAGCCAATGAAAACAGCATAATATTGATTGGTTTGGCATGTGCAATAACGTGAAACAACATAATATTGATTGGTTTGGCATGTGCAATAACGTGAAACAACATAATATTGATTGGTTTGGCATGTGCAATAACGTGAAACAGCATAATATTGATTGGTTTGGCATGTGCAATAACTTGTGCAAATGTGCAGATGATTTGCACTGTAGTTGGCATACTTGTCATGTATTTGTGAAACAAGAGTTGAATGGTTCCACGCCGCCGTTTGGCCAGGTGGTTACTGTACTCAGTCCACCCTGTTGGCGTGTAGGTACATGTGATGTAACTCCTGGATTAACATTAGGCTGTGGCTAATTGCTAACTACAAACAAAACCACTCACCTCAGTATCTTTAGTAAGTGGTCATAGTCATCAGTCCCCAGTGTAGGTACATGTGATGTAACTCCTGGATTAACATTACGCTGTGGCTAATTGCTAGCTACAAATAAAACCACTCACCTCAGTACCTTTAGTAAGTGGTCATACTCATAGTCATCAGTCCCCAGTGTAGGTACATATGATGTAACTCCTGGATTAGCACTACGCTGTGGCTAATTGCTAACTACAAACAAAACCACTCACTTCAGTACCTTTAGTAAGTGGTCATACTCATAGTCACCAGTCCCCAGTGTAGGTACATGTGATGTAACTCCTGGATTAGCACTACGCTGTGGCTAATTGCTAACTACAAACAAAACCACTCACCTCAGTATCTTTAGTAAGTGGTCATAGTCATCAGTCCCCAGTGTAGGTACATATGATGTAACTCCTGGATTAGCACTACGCTGTGGCTAATTGCTAACTACAAACAAAACCACTCACTTCAGTACCTTTAGTAAGTGGTCATAGTCATCAGTCCCCAGTGTAGGTACATATGATGTAACTCCTGGATTAGCACTACGCTGTGGCTAATTGCTAACTACAAACAAAACCACTCACTTCAGTACCTTTAGTAAGTGGTCATAGTCATCAGTCCCCAGTGTAGGTACATATGATGTAACTCCTGGATTAGCACTACGCTGTGGCTAATTGCTAACTACAAACAAAACCACTCACTTCAGTACCTTTAGTAAGTGGTCATACTCATAGTCACCAGTCCCCAGTGTAGGTACATGTGATGTAACTCCTGGATTAGCACTACGCTGTGGCTAATTGCTAACTACAAACAAAACCACTCACTTCAGTACCTTTAGTAAGTGGTCATAGTCATCAGTCCCCAGTGTAGGTACATATGATGTAACTCCTGGATTAGCACTACGCTGTGGCTAATTGCTAACTACAAACAAAACCACTCACTTCAGTACCTTTAGTAAGTGGTCATAGTCATCAGTCCCCAGTGTAGGTACATATGATGTAACTCCTGGATTAGCACTACGCTGTGGCTAATTGCTAACTACAAACAAAACCACTCACTTCAGTACCTTTAGTAAGTGGTCATACTCATAGTCACCAGTCCCCAGTGTAGGTACATGTGATGTAACTCCTGGATTAGCACTACGCTGTGGCTAATTGCTAACTACAAACAAAACCACTCACCTCAGTATCTTTAGTAAGTGGTCATAGTCATCAGTCCCCAGTGTAGGTACATGTGATGTAACTCCTGGATTAGCACTACGCTGTGGCTAATTGCTAGCTACAAATAAAACCACTCACTTCAGTACCTTTAGTAAGTGGTCATAGTCATCAGTCCCCAGTGTGGGTACATGTACATCTACTACCAGTAGTCCAGCTCTCAGTTACAGTCTAGTTCATGAGATAATTCCTGGGGGGAGTGTTCTACCCTATGGGAAATAAATGACATGCATGAGTTGATGCCGAGAGTGGTCAAAAGACAAGTAGCCAGATTCCTAGCATTATCGCCTGTGAATTGTGACAAGGGGGGGGGGGGGGGGGGGGGGGATGGTAGTGGGGTACAGTATATGTGAAACTGTCTACACAAGTACTGTTACAACTTTGTACATTGCTTCACAGTTGGTTTTATCTTTATGCGATTCAGTATTGGTGGTTCATTCATTCAGTGTTAATCGGTGATGATGTTTTGAATCAGATTGATGATATTTCTGACATTTAGAGTCAGATTAATGATGATTTTGAAATTTTGAATCAAATTAATGATGATTCTAACATTTTGAACCAGGTTGATGATGATTCTGATATTCTTCTGATGGTGAAAGAATTTGTTGTGAAGAATGATCATGATGACACGTTGACTGTTTAGTACAGTGAGATTGATTTGGATGCTGGTTGGATGATGTTGCGATTACTGCTGTATGTATGGTGTATAGCCAGAAGGAGAGGGCGACGAAAGTGAAGCAGTGAACCTTGGAAAGGAAGATGGAGCAGTCAACCGGAGAGAAGATGAGGCAGTCAGTAGGACAGCAGAACATGCAGTCAGCAGTCGCAAGGGAGAGCGAGCGCAAGAAAGGCTTGTGACACCCCATGATCAGAGCGACTCGGATCAGAGTGACGCGGTGAGCATGGAGCGGCTGTCTACCACGTGTCTGGGGGCGGAAGTGTCCGTCAAACCCAGGCCCCGCCTTGAACCCTCCTGCACTTATCACGTGTTCCCGAGTGAGGACATGCTGACAGACGCACCCACTCTTTTCACCAGCTCCATGCTGTGGAATCCCAGCAAGTCCACCTTCGAGCGGCGACCTCAGGTCGTGCACTTTGACCCTGGCCTGAATGCTCCGTTCAAGGCGGTGGCAGGACTGCGAATGAAGATGTCGGACAAGGACCAGATGGTAAAGGAGTTTATTAACAACATGAAACCTCTTAACCTCAGTCTGAACACCGAAGTACCCAGAGCGGAGATTCAGCGTGGTCTTCGTGGGACAGCCACCAAACCGGACCTACCGGCGACCTTTGAACTGCAGGGTGTGTCTCGGGACGGGCGGCCAGTGACGCAGGGTGAACCCCGCCAGAGGAAGGGTCGACTGAGACACAGGGACGGTGACCGTAAAGCTCACAGCGCCTCCACCACCGACACCGCCAACTCCATGCGACTTAAACCCACGGCCGCTGATGGGGAAAGGAGCGATGCCAGCACCACGGCGACCGCTGCCCAGCAACCGTCGGTGCCGTACTTCAAATTCTGGAACAGCAGTCTTCCGCCTCGACTGAAGGGAGACAATCAGGTAAAGCGTGAGCAGAACGGTGGGCGGGAGCTGAACCTTCGTGAGATGGCCGAGCTGATGCTGGCTAACGAGCAACTGCCGGACGGGGAGCTGCAGGATCTCGTCCGTCGCCGTGCCAACCAGTCTCCGCCTAGCGGACCCTCCATCGCGTCTGGGGTATACGATGCCTTCAACGTCACAGCACCTGTAATGTTGTTTTGCACCTTTGTGTGAACCCTACTGTCAGGGTTGTGGCCACCATGTGTACTCTGACGTGTTGCTGGACTTTCCCTAACACACAACGCACAGCTTATTTTACATTGTGTGTGTGTTTGTGTTTACAGTGTGTGTGTGTGTGTGTGTGTGTGTGTGTGTGTGTGTGTGTGTGTGTGTGTGTGTGTGTGTGTACAGTGTCTGTGTGCCATTTGTCAAATACAAGAGTATTGCTATTAACCCCCACAGTATTACGAGGTATATGTATCTTTGTATCTTTTGTTACTTAGACTTCCAAGTCACATTTATCTAAAGACGGTACATGTGTTATAACCGTTAATCACAGAGTAAATGATGCCTTCTTGAGCTGCATGAATCTTTAACTTGACAAAACTTAATGGACTTACATGTACCTCTAAGGTAAAAAGAAACAACGAACCTTCCCCCCCCCCCCCCTCAAAAAACAAAACAAAACAACAACAACAAAAAACAAAAAAACAAAAACAGCTGCAGCATCACCGCATGGATTTTAACCGCCACTTTTGGGTTTTCTTTGTCACTGCAGTCCGATCATGTGGTTTGAACAGGAACTGAAGCTTTGGTTTCTCAAAGTGAAACCGCTTTCGTCGTTTGGTCGCTATAACTGACTTGATTTTTATCATGTGTCATATCATATTCTGTATTGGCAGCTTGTGACAGATTGGAGCTTGAAAGTCTCAGTATTGTAGTTCTGCCAACTTGCGGTGAATGAATAAATATGTGCCTGTAATAAGTTTGTGTGCTTTATTCTAATATTAAACATGTAATGCATATTTGATTGTGTTGTTTGACTGTGTTCTAAACCTTACATCCGGCTTCAGTATCAGGCAGTCTGCTACAGAATTTTGGTACATTCTGTAGATGGTGTTGAATATGTGGTGTGTGTGTGTGTATGCATGAGCTCTTAAGTTACGCCTTTTAAATGTGAAGCTTACATGTTTCAGGACGGACAGACTTGTAAATGATCATTAATTTAAATCACAGTTTGACTCCTGTTGAAGCTGCAGTTGGTTTTTAAGCTTTTCAAGTTCAGTTGACACTTTGGTAGATGCAGTGTGAGAGTTACATATAGTGGGAAATTTGCTAACAGTTCAGGGTACTGGTAGTCATTTTCACCTGATAGTGTTACAATTAATTATAACTACTAACTTAGCCATTGCCGTGTAGTATTGATACTGTACATGTACACATAGTCCGCTGTATCACCATAGTACATTAATTTTATCCATGGCTTTTTCTTGCTGTTTCCATGTCCAGAGATTTGTTGTGGTAACCAGATATGGCTGTTCTTTGTAGGGCTGCTTCTGCCCCATCTTCATAGTTGGCAGTACACTTGCCATACTAGCAGACATCCATGCAGTCATTGCTAGTAAATAACTCCCACATGTTGCTGTCTTGGTGTAGGCGTACAGAAGACGATGAAGTCTGTGATGAGGCTGCTCTGTGTGTATGTGTGCGTGCGTGCGTGCGTGCGCGCATGTGTGTGTGCATGCGTGCGTGTGTGTGTGTGTGTGTGTGTGTGTGTGTGTGTGTGTGTGTGTGTGTGTGTGTCTGTAGTGACTGTCAGCCTACATAAACATAGCTTTACCGTCCGCCAGATTATGGGAGATAAGCAAACACATGTAATTAACATGCATTCTTAGAGTTCAAGCCTTTTCCAGAAATCCGTTTTTATGACTCTCTCTCTCTCTTTAAAGGAAAAAAATCCTTTTTTCTGTTTTGTTCATCTGACTTTCACCCTCTGGATTTTCATTTTGTTTCAGATGTGGTTTGATTCAAATGGTCGTGCATATGTCAGCTTAGCAACACGCTACGAACCAATCAGAAAATAGCTTGAACATAGCAGGTACCTAACATGAGCAATGCCCACGGCAGTGTACTACTCTGTGTTGTTTATTCTTCCTAACATCTACTTGAATGTGGCAACTAACATTCAGTGGTAACCATTGTATCGTGTAGTATGTGCTGTAACAATCATGCATGGACCACCTCCCACCGGCTCCATTCCCTGTCTGTAGATGTTGTTGTTGTTCGTCTGACAGGTAATAACCCTTGTGTGTGCAGATTTATAGCTGTTGTCAGTTGCTGGATAGTAGCTAGAGTAATTGTAAACTTTATATGTATGGCAAAAAATAACCTACTTGGGGGTTGTGTCCCCCCGCCCCCCACAACCCCACGCCCTCCTTAACTTACTTTACCACGGCTGCTTGGTAAGAAGACAAGTACATTTGTACTACTTATACATGTAGTACGCCTATAGTTATATTTATATTGGTATCGGTATACTGATGTTGTACACTGTTGTATCAGAAAATTGTTCAGGTGTATTATCAAGATAATTGTTGGGTGAAAACGGTTGGGGGGAGGGGGTGGGGGGGGTGTATTCTCCAGTGCAGTGATTGGTGTTGCATGTTTGTGGTGCATATTAACATTAATATTCATGAACGTCTAATCAGTGCTACATATATTGTACATGTATTGTTATCAGCTTTTACTAATCTGCCCCAACGCCTCAGTTGAGCTAGTTGCTGCAGCGGCTTGTGTTGACTGGTTTGACTACTGTATGTACAGTACAGTACAGTAGGTGTTAGCGCTGACACTCTGATGTACAGCATGTGCTTTTTGCTAACTAACATTTACATACTACATTACTTTCCTCTGCTTGAATGAATTCCCCCACAGGCAGCAGGCTGGTGTATGTATGGACTTCACACAGTGTATCTGTATGTTGATTTACTTCATCACACTCTATTTGTCACACACATGACTTCACATCTGTGTCGGTCATCTGTCACAGATTCATTTTTGAAGTGTCTGATTTCAAAAATGCACCTCATGCCCACTATATGATACGGCTGGTTAAAAAGAACAATAGCGGACATATGGCCTAGTGCTCCACAGAGGAGAATAGTCAGGACAGTTTCATGTCCTATACTCGTGTAGTCCGCCTGGACAGTTGCCACACAGATGATGCCCTGCACGTGATGTACGTGATGCCCTGCACGTGATGTATGTGATGTGAGTGTGAGTGTCCCCTCAGCACCATTGTCCCGCCTGACTGAAGCTGCATGGTCACGGATGGATGTGCAATACATGTACTTGTGTTTCACCTTTAGCCAGAAGTAAACTAGTTCCCCACAGAACCTGCACCCTGATAATTACAGTATGCACTGGTTTCAAGACGTACTATCTCTGTTCTTTATATCTGTATTAATAGTGCCATCTGGCAGAGAATCCTAGCTCCTAGCACAACTATAGTGTACAATAAACAATTTCACACACACACACACACACACACACACACACACACACACACACACACACACACACACACACACACACATCTTTATTGTCCAATTAAAAAAAATTGCTTGGAAACTGTCTTCAGCACTCCCTCTGCAAAACTTTATTTTTTTTAATTAAAAAGTCAGGTGAAGAGAAATGTATATAAACAGCATCACAGCTAATTCCAGTGATTAATATAACAGTATAACAATTGTAAATGGATTAAAGAGTACAATATTAAAAAGATGCTTGCCTGCACGGCGTTGCACGCACTGATGGGTGTGTTCTCTGTTTTGTCAGACGCATGTATGTCTCTGGTTTTGTGAAGCCATACTATAGCTAAGCATGAGTACAAGTCCTGCCTTTACATCTCACCTACCTGCACCTGTAATTAATGCGCCGTCAAAGTGCTCATATGACACTATCTGCCAGACTTCACACCTGCTGTGGAATACTCTCTCTCTCTCTCTTTCTCTCTCTCTCTCTGTAAAACCTGGTTGAAGGTACGTGCATTATATAATTATTATAATTCACCGTATATTTATGATGTGTATTTGTGCATGTACTCGTTTTATGGAACAGGCCAGAAACGCACCTTTTGTACAGGCTTGATGTCACCTTTTTCTCTCCTGAGCATGTTCATGTACCATTCACTGCAATGCATGGATTCTGAGGGCACTTCACAATCTTCCTACACATATAATTATAACATCATCTGACCATGCTATATACGTGTGTAATATTATCTGATTGTGCTGTATGTTCTGATATCATCTGACCTTGCTATAATAATATTAATAATAATGAGGATTTGCTCATCATGCTGACGATGATGGTGATACACATAACACTAACACTTACATGGTACATTTACACACACATGTACACATACATACATACATACACACATACATGCAGTCTACCATCTACCATATATAACTTTTACACTATGTGAAAAAGCAGCTGTTACAACTAGCGATGTTGCTGAGACGATGACACAAATATTCATCATAATTATACATTATATATACATGTATGTGTATAATATTATCTGAGTGTGCTATAATTATGTGTTTTTATATTTTCTGACTGTGCTGTATATGTGTATAATATCATCTAACTACAGTAGTAGTGTTGTGAGATGTGATGGTTGTGGGCTGTATGTGATGGTTGTGGGCTGTATGTGATGGTTGTGGGCTGTATGTGATGGTTGTGGGCTGTATGTGATGGTTGTGGGCTGTATGTGATGGTTGTGGGCTGTATGTGATGGTTGTGGGCTGTATGTGATGGTTGTGGGCTGTATGTGATGGTTGTGGGCTGTATGTGATGGTTGTGGGCTGTATGTGATGGTTGTGGGCTGTATGTGATGGTTGTGGGCTGTATGTGATGGTTGTGGGCTGTATGTGATGGTTGTGGGCTGTATGTGATGGTTGTGGGCTGTATGTGATGGTTGTGGGCTGTATGTGATGGTTGTGGGCTGTATGTGATGGTTGTGGGCTGTATGTGATGGTTGTGGGCTGTATGTGATGGTTGTGGGCTGTATGTGATGGTTGTGGGCTGTATGTGATGGTTGTGGGCTGTATGTGATGGTTGTGGGCTGTATGTGATGGTTGTGGGCTGTATGTGATGGTTGTGGGCTGTATGTGATGGTTGTGGGCTGTATGTGATGGTTGTGGGCTGTATGTGATGGTTGTGGGCTGTATGTGATGGTTGTGGGCTGTATGTGATGGTTGTGGGCTGTATGTGATGGTTGTGGGCTGTATGTGATGGTTGTGGGCTGTATGTGATGGTTGTGGGCTGTATGTGATGGTTGTGGGCTGTTGTACTGTAAGCAGCTCAGTTGCTACAGCTGCTTTATTTGTGGTGTTTGGGTAGATTGTATAGTAATAATTATTATATATTTATATATATATATACATGTGCTGTGTGTAGACTGCCAGATTATTTTACTGGTGCGTGTGTGTGAGTGTGTGTGTGTGTGTGTGTGTGTGTGTGTGTGTGTGTGTGTGTGTGTGTGTGTGTGTGTGTGTTAAGAATCAAACTTAGTGTCAAAATATGCTTTGTGTTTTTTTAAATTCCATCATTGATATACTGTGTGAATACCATCACACTTTACGCTATACAAGACAGGAACGGCTGTTGTCTTATCTTACCCCAGTAATCTTGGTTTTACATACACATTACAGTCTTGGGGAGAGAGAGAGAGAGTGTGTGTGTGTGTGTGTGTGTGTGTGTGTGTGTGTGTGTGTGTGTGTGTGTGTGTGTGTGTGTGTGTGTTACACTGTCATATAAATCTGAATTAATGTTTGAAATAATGCAAGACTTCTTGTCTGTCTATTTTGACTGTTCATTATTGATGGTGTTGAGAGTTGTAGTCAGTGAGCTGGTTGACTGATGCGATGTGTGCTGTGTTGCAGGCAGCTGCGTACAACCTGTTGCTGGAGCAACGTGGCAGAGATGTGGAGGGTCAGGATGTGCGTTACTATCTGGCGTACGCGCCCACCTTGCCAGCTGCAGCAGGACCTACTGGTGAATGTCAGTATTTCACGACTTTCTCCCACGGAGACGTGGCTTCAGACAACGACCGTGAGTACAGCTGCACCTGTTTTGTAAAGGACGATCGCCGTGCCTGTGCCAGCTTGTCGCAAGGTTTGCCACCAAACTTGCCGTTGGACTGGCCGCCAGATTTGCCACTGCCCTTGCTGCCCCCCTCAGTAACAGCAGGCAGCCATTGTCAACCCGATCAGCAGCAGTGCAGCAGGTCAGCGACCCCAGGGGGGACAACCCTGCATGGTCACCACATCCACTTGGGCAGCAGGACCAGCGTACAGAGGCCAGCATCGTACGTGAACTACATGTATTTTCAGAACTGCTTCAGCAAACCCTTACAACCGCGGATGCCTGTTGCTCACCAACACGGCAGCGCCACCAGTAGAGACTGTTCGCCCATCAGGGAGGAGTGCTGCTGGGACTGCGGGGCGCCCACAGTCAGCCCAGTTGCTTTAGCCGTGGCTGGTACAGACTCTTTATCCATCAGGGAGAGGTCTAGTTTAGAGTGTGATGTCCCCACAATCAGCCCCTTCAGTGTAGACAACATTTGTAAATACTCTCTGCCCACCAGCAACAGGGCTGTCTTAGAGTGTGGGGTCGACGCGGTCAGTGTAGGCGACACGCATCAGGAATGGTCCTGCTCAGAATGTGGGGCGACGAGGGTCAGCCCGGCTGGTGGAGGCGACGCGTGTCAGGACGTGCTGAGTGAGGCTTTGCTAGATGGGACCGGCGGCGAGAACAGTTTGAAGGAACAGCAAGTTTTCTTGACCGACACAAGTCAGGAGGGTGACCTCTCGCAGCGGAGCTCTCCACTGCCAGGAGGAACTAGTAGCTCCAGCACACACAGCTCTGTGTCACATACCGACCAGCCCGTCAACAAGCAGGCAGACTCGAACACAGAGAACCAATGCTCACCCCCCCATCAGTCCCCGCCGCCACCATCACTACAGTCACCGCCACCACCAGACATCTTCCACTCTGGTGATACAGAACCAGACGTGTACCACTGTGTTGGAGGTGAGCGAGATGGGTACCACTGTGTTGGAAGTCAGTCAGACACGGGGGAGCAAAGCGAAGGGGCCTGTGAGAACAGCAAGTCAGCCACGCAGGAAGTGTCCGCTGACAAGGAGCCTCACACCTCCGACAGTTGTAAGTCATCACCTGGGAAACGGACGATCGACATCGTCACCTGGTCCTGCTTATCACACGTTGACACGAGTGAGGATTCTGACAGTCTGAGCCTAGCCAGCAGTGCTTACAAGTACAGGGCGACCGGTCAAAAAGGCCATCACACAGGCAGGGGTGGTTTCCGCTCACAGCGCAAACCATTGGACAAGAACCGTCCGTGCCCCAGCAAGCGGTCCCCTCCACACCCTACCCTCATCTCATTCAAGGAGCGTATTCAACTCACAGCGGAGGAAAAAGAATGTTGGCATCCCAAGAACAGGTATGGGTTTCGCCCTCAACTACAACGATCACGGTGTCCGTCGCAGGCCAACTGCAGCCCAGTGTCAGTTTACAGCATTGGTGGACGTCAACCTTTAACCTCATCCTCCACCAGTAAGCAGAACCACCCTCTCTACAAGTCCATTAACACTGAACTGCGCAACCGAATTGCCTCATATTCTGCCATGTTCAGACAGAGGCCAGTCAGCAATCCAAGCTCTTCATATTCTGCCATGTTCAGACAGAGGCCAGTCAGCAATCCAAGCTCTTCATATTCTGCCATGTTCAGACAGAGGCCAGTCAGCAATCCAAGCTCTTCATATTCTGCCACGTTTAAAGAGATGCCCGTCAGCCATTCCTCCTTTGACCTCAATCGTCGGAACCCTGATGTTGGTCATCCGAACTATGACGCTAGGTATCTGAACCGTGATGCTGCTTATCTGAACCGTGACGCTGCTCATCTGAACTGTGACCCTAGTTATCTTAACCAAGACCCAAATTATCTGAACCGTGACGCCAGTTATCTGAACCCTGACGGCAGTTATTTGAATTTTGGTGTTGGCGTTGGCGGTGGCAGCAGAAGGGAGAGACAGGAGCAAGTGTTGAGGTCGGCTCCACATCTGTCCCCGCAGATCATGAGGAAAAAGAACGCACAGCAGCGCGAGGCGGACCTCACCGCCCACTACTGCAACAGCCGCACTCGCCGTATGGTGACGGGCTCCCGGCTGAGCGGAACGGATCAGAAGTGGATGAGCATGGGGTGTCCCAGTGAGATGGTTGTGGATGGGAAAAGTTGCTGGCTGCAGTACATGGGCAGGAAACATCTGTCGAACGACTACTACGCCATGTGCACAAGGAGGCCACACGACAACCAGTAAAAGGTGAAGGTCATGCTTAACTGTCTTGTTGACACGCAAAGTAGACAGACGACAACCAGTGAAAAGTGAAGGTCATGTTTGTCAACTCTCTGGTGCAGCTCGTGTGTTTCAAACCTACATCGTTCTATCAGTGGTATGTTACGCGTTCCTTCCTGGGGGTCTGTGTGTGTGAAAGCAGCATTGACTGATAATGTTTGTTGCTGTGGTTGTAGACATACACTTGCCATCAGCGCTCCCAACACCAGTCAGTTGGCATTCAGGTGTGATAATACATGTACATTAAATTGTAATTCACTTGTCTTGTCTCAGAGTTTCCCACAATTACTCAGCTTGTCAGTCCCTTAGCACTGACAATGGTTTTGTATTTTGGCTCGGGCTGCGTGTTTCCTATGATAGAAAAGGTGAAATTAGTTTCCCACCAATCCAGACTCATCAAACATTAGTAGGAGACAGGATGTACGTAGAGCCTCCATAATTCATCCTTCACTAACCTGCTGTAGTTCAGTCACTAGTGCAGCCCGTAGGAGACAGGATGTACGTAGAGCCTCCATAATTCATTCTTCACTAACCTGCTGTAGTTCAGTCACTAGTGCAGCCCGTAGGAGACAGGATGTACGTAGAGCCTCCATAATTCATCCTTCACTAACCTGCTGTAGTTCAGTCACTAGTGCAGCCCGTTGACATGGAAGCTACACAAGATGTATGTCAGTTTGTCGTATCAGGGAATGTCAGACCTCAATATGTTGGACCGACTCATGACATGCAGGTGTCTGTCTTTGTGGTGATCTCTTGTTACAGTGCTATGAGAAGAGTTACTTGCATGAGTGTATGTGTAGTTGTGTCAGCTTATATACATGTGAAGATTGTTAGCACATTTTCTGTCAGATTTGCACATCAGTATTTACCATTTTGTATATTTTGATATGTTATTTATCAACAAAAAAGTTGATATAAATCTTTACCCAATTTGAATTTAAGCGTAATGTTTGGTTTCTGTGTTGTGTCGTTTAGCTATAGTTGTGAACAGCTATATATGCAAATGGCATTGTTGCTTGAATGGGAGAACACTTGTTCGTCTGGAACGGTGAGACTGCTGAGGAAACATACAGAGCACGACATATGACACATGTTTCACGTCACAACAAACCGTTCCAAACACGTTCACATCACAACAAACAAAACAGTTCAGTTCCTTAATTTATGGCTGTAAGAAAGCCTCCATCAAAGGACAAATTTGCAAACACAAAAGGACAGGGCTTACTGCAGTATTTTCTTGCATGGAGCAGCCGACACAATCAGGTGACAAGATCAAAGTAGTGAATAAACAAGTGCACCTTACAGGGCAAAGCTTTGTATCTGGTCACTGACACTCGCCAACAACAAAAACACTCAAAATTTTCAGGTAATACGTCTCAGGTATGGTTTTGGTGCAGGCCATTATTGCATGTACCAGGGACCAATACACGTGTGTTTGAGGGTGTGTCAAGGTAATAAATGGATTGGTTGTAGCAACTAGCTCACATGAATTCTGATCTAAAAAGAAAATCGCTCTGACACACACGGGGTGGGCCATGTGCAGAGGTCAGTGAAATCCGAAATGCTGTCACACGCATTGTCTTTGTCGTACATGTAACACGATTTGCAATCGCGGCGATCAGTTCTGCCTGTGTACTGCTGTGAACTTGACACGGGTGCACCGGACCAGAGCGTATGCAGATTATCTCCCTTGATGCACGGACCGGATGGTGTCTTTGGCTTCACAGCGCATTCCTATGAGATCTCTGTCGGCTTAATTCAACTTTGAACCCTTTTCATAACGAGAGAGAGAGAGAGAGAGAGTTCTCGATGCTACTTTGGTCATCAGAAGCGAGACCGTCCCTTGTTTCAGTAACGTTGGGTGTGTCTGTGCATCAAGGGGGATAATTTGCAACTCGTCTGAACCATCGGGGATGCAAAAGAAATGAAAGTGGTCAACAAGGAGAAAGGAGAGCCGATTGACAATGTGACATCTGACTGGCTGTTGAGCTGACCGTCAACACAATCATGGATCTAGTTGTCACCACTCCATGATCTCTCATTTCTTACATTACGTCCTGTTGTCTGATATTGAGTTTGATGGCAACAGATGTTCAGTGCATGGCTTTATATCTGTGGAAACTACAACAGGACAAATGTGCTGGCTGAGGTTAAAAGTATAAGACATTTGTCCTGAGTATTGTTCACTGTAATCCAGAAATGATAGGACATGTGTCCACCTTGGTTAAAAAAAAAGAAGTAATTGGACATTTCGAAAATGAATTTCCTGGGTTTCATGACACCACCACCACCAAGAAGCGCTTTGGAGCTCGCTCCTTCCACTGCTCTCCCCAACTCTGTGGAACGCTCTGCCGCCATATTTGAAATCCAGCACCTCCACCGAGTCTTCCAGGAGCCAGCTGAAGACCCATCTTTTCTCAAAGTTCTGATGCGGACTCGGTCCATCCCCCCCTCCCACTCCCCCCACCCTGCAGACTCCACCCCTGCACCCCTCCTCCACCCTGCAGACTCCACCCCTGCGCCCCTCCCCCACCCTGCAGACTCCACCCCTGCGCCCTTCCCCCACCCTGCAGACTCCACCCCTGCGCCCCTCCCCCACCCTGCAGACTCCACCCCTGCACCCCTCCTCCACCCTGCAGACTTCACCCCTGCGCCCCTTTCCTGTTTTTGTTAATACTTAGTCCTCCCACTCCCCCCGCGCTACAAGCATGCTGTGCATGGAGTTTTTTCAGCGCGTTGCAAGACATCATCTGAATCTGAATCTGAAACTGTCTGTGACTGATGTCTGACTAAAGTCCAGCACAGACACAAAACCCTCGTAATTTCACAGCTTTGAAACATACTTGTGCTACATGACCGTTGTATGAACAGACAAGAGGAGAACAAACCTGTGTAAAACCACTTTATTCTTCGTCATTAAGTCGTAACACAACATACAAATAAATACTTCATGCATGTCAGAAGTAAAAAACTCAAAACACACCAACATGACGGTCCAGACAAAAAGAGTGACTAAAAGTTTAGAAATACTTGGGACTTGATCTTTAGGAGTAAAGAGAGAAAAAAATAGTGTGCACAGCCGTTCTATCATGGACTAAAAAGTGGATTTTTTTTTTTAAAGAAAGGACCGATGACTTTACTCATGACATAATGAACAAAAAAAAACGTTATGCAAGGTTTTTAATTATGTACAGCAGTTTGGTGATAACCACGTATTATATATAATAACCATATTTACATGAACATGGACTGTGAAAAGTGATATAAATGTGTATCAAAATGTTGCCACAAACATGGCAGGGCACAGTGTGTCATTACAACGTTGCCGCGGTGATTGTAAGGAATGCAGACTGTCAATAAGATGTTGATCTGTGACAGTTCAGATCTACAGACACCAGAGTGTAAAGAGAGTAAGATAACAGATGTCAGAGAGAGAGAGAGTACCGGCAGGACAAAACTTATCACAGTGGTAGTTCAGCAGTTTACAAACACAACAAGCGGATGAAAGTTACACAGTCAAGTTTGGGTGGACTGCAGCAGTTGATACCATGACCGCATAGTGCAAGCGGTTATCAACGTCCCACAGGTATAAAGCAGGCAAACAGTTCTTCTTGGGAGATCCCCCCTTCTTACACAATTTGTATCTGGGCAGAACAAGTGTCTCTGGTGCATGTTTCTTTACAGTAAGTGGTAGTGATGTCGAGGTCATCAAAACCCAAATTTGAAGAAAAACAATATGTCTGAGATCAGAAGCTGAAACTTGAAAATATTTTGAGCTGAGCAGCATCCCTAGAGTACTGATCTGCTGAAACCAACACTGGGAAACAAAAACACAACAAACGTGACACTGCAGACTGAACTACAATAGCGCCTAAGTTTCCCCAAACGTCCATAATACTGATTCTACGTCCATCTCTCCTGTCATGGACAATGTTTCCAACAAGCCAGCAGCAAGTAAAGGTAGTTGGAGCATATTCACTGGAGTTATGTTCCCACACACATACATATATATATATATATATATATATATATATATATATATATATATATATATATATAGTTCTGCATTCACTAAACACAGTGTTTAACCCTTTTTCATCTGAACTTAGGGCAGAGGGCAGAAGGTACAGAAGCAAACGAAACAGAAAAGGTGAAGTGTTGTGGCCTAGGAGGTACAGTGTCCAACTTTATTTAGTTATCCCCTGAAATACAAACTACGCCATCAGCCTGTGTTACACAGACACGCCTGACTGCAAACTTTTCACAAACTGATGCTATAAAGTCCCACCATGACGGAGGTTCAGATGTTGGCTTCAACTAACGGTGATGAAGTGTGGCGATGACCACAAACTGAGTAACTGTCAGCTCGCAACAAGTTCTGGGGACAGTTTAGTTTTTAGCGGCTTCATATACACCGGTCCCGAACACTCCCTTTCGACTGACTTTGTCCATGTCAAAGTTCTTAAAGGCGTCCTCCTTTTCTTTCGTCGTGCGGAACGTCTGAAGGTGGGGCTTGGCCTGCCGGTCACAAACAAGTAAAACATTAAGCCTTTGCATGGCAGTCAGAAACAAACAAACAAAGGTCCTTAAATGTCTTTCAGTCTACACATGTCATTAGCTCCCCTCAGGTGACGGAAACAAACCAGCATTAACCCCTTATCTGGCAGTCAGAAATAAAAAGCCACCCACTCACGTCACGTGTATCTACTTGTACTGTACCACTGGATGCAGGCCTTGCTGCGGGTTGCACTCTCACTTGTTCTAAGGAAGGTTTTCAACCACCAGATTAAGAGAAGTGAAGGCAACGTTTTAACTTACAGATTTCGTGAAGCGTGGCATCTGCCATAGTGGTTTGTCATCCACAGGGTTCTGGTAAGTGCGAAGCAGCGTGGCACGCGTGTTGTACAAGAGCAGGGCATTCTTTTTCTGTAACACAAGACGACTTGATTTTATAAATCCTAAACATGACTGTGTACACACTAGAAATGATGCATTCGGCTTGTAGCAGTGTACGTCAGCAACAAATGGTGTTTATATATTTACTAAAATAAAGCAACAACGATAAACACCCTGGAAATGTTCTGTATTTAAAGTACATGTATTGTGAGCCAAGTGTGCAAGTCATTCGTAGACAGTGATCAACAAATGTTTGAAACTTTTTCTGCATCATATGCCAAACTTTTCACCTCCACTGTATGAGGTACATCTACTTCCCATCTACACACCGCATTAGAACATTTTCTCTTCAAATAATAGAGGTGAACAACTTGTGAAATTTCTGGTACACACGCTAAATAATGTGAATAATTATACGACGCAGGCACGCAGTTCAAAGGTCATACAGTGTTGGAAGTGGGGTGAATTCTGCAGCAAGATCAGCCATGCACTAACAGTTCTGAGGGTTATGACGGTTAGATGTGCAGAAAGTAGGGAAAATGTTGTGCTGGTGTACAAACTACTATATGTACTGCTAAAGTGTTTTCTCACATCAAATAGATGTTACTTGAGCATCAGTACAGTTTGGAAGTTTTAGTACACCTACTTGTAACGCCATACATTTCATTGTGTAATTGTGAATTTCGACAACTGGCCTGTGACAGAGCCAGTTTTACTTATGCTAGCGACATTCCAGCAAAGAACACTCCCTTCACACAGGTTCAATATTTTCTTGATCTCTGGATTTATGTCTGAGTTTCGGCAGTAACATGTTATGAATTAAATATGTGTGAAATGTCTTCAAGAGTGTGTGTGTGTGTGTGTGTGTGTGTGTGTGTGTGTGTGTGTTCATGCAGGCATACACAAGTTTCCCATGAACAAACTACTGTATATCATTGTGAGTTGAATAGAGTGTTAGAGTAGTTGACTGCTCTACCAGTGACCACTGTGTTGGTTTAGAAGTGCGTGATGAATTCACACCATGACTGCATGACTGTTTGGTGAACACAGCACATCCACCTCTATCTGTACGAGCACAATACTCACAACCATACAGTCACAGTCCATCACACAGCCAACAACCAGAGAGGAAAAGAAAAGATTGTAGTTAGAGAACAGCTTGTCACAAAACAAAATAAGGACAGATGGGCACTGGGTCAGAGATATGATATTGTGATACACATACATGCATACAGTCATGTTTACCACACTTTACCTGTCTTCCTTTCCTTGGGGTCTTTGTTTTGGTGTACATGCAACATTCCATTCTGATGACCCAATGATCTAATGAATATGCAGAAGCTAGCAGGCAGAACCGCAATCAGTACTGGCTGCTGTCATAAGACATGTCCAGTGAAGATAATACACATACAGACAAGAAGAGTGAACAATGTTCTGTGTAAACTGTTGGCCCTGGCATCATCCAGCTGTACAAAGCGGCAGTATACACACGCATGACAAACCACACGCTTGTACATTGACTCAGCCAGTAAACAACCGTAAAACCAATCTGTATCACAAGGGACGTCCATATATCTATTCCGAACCCAAACCTGACCTCCCCTTGCCGGCTACATGATAAGACTTATTATGAAGATGACCTCCCCTTGCCGGCTACATGATAAGACTTATTATGAACACCAAGCCATTTCACACCAGTAGGAGCCACTTCAAGCCATGATTATATTACGCAAGGCGTGGGCCTTCCCCGCTGGGCCCGAGATCGCTGCTGATCGCATGATAGTGGCTCACAGTGATCTGAACATCTCAAGTCAAATTGCCATTTCTGCATGGGTATTTAGGAGATATCGGCTCTTGTATATATGTATATGTCATGACCTGGAAATCACAGCCTACCAACCTTGTAGCATGAACTCTAACAGATATCGGCTCTTGTATATGCCATGAGCTTGAAATCACAGCCTACCAACCTTGTAGCATGAACTCTAACAGATATCGGCTCTTGTATATGTCATGAGCTTGAAATCACAGCCTACCAACTTTTTAGCATGAACTCTAACAGATATCGGCTTTTGTATATGCCATGAGCTTGAAATCACAGCCTACCAACCTTGTAGCATGAACTCTAACAGATATCGGCGTTTGTATAATTATATGCCATGAGCTGGAAATCACAGCCTACCAACCTTGTAGCATGAACTCTAACAGATATCAGCTCTTGTATAATTATATGTCATGAGCTGGAAATCACAGCCTACCAACTTTCTAGCATTAACAACTCTAACAGATATCGGCTCTTGTATAATTATATGTCATGACCTGGAAATCACAGCCTACCAACCTTGTAGCATGAACTCTGACAGATATCGGCTCTTGTATATATGTCATGAGCTTGAAATCACAGACTAGGAACCTTCTAGCATGAACTCTAACAGGGTCAGACTGGGCCTGACTGTGAATGGGATAAGACATTGCTACATGTACTTTCCAGGGGAACTCAGAAATGAGGAAACTTTTCCAGAATGGGGTGGAGCACATATGGACCTTTCCCAGCACCAAAATGTCTCAATTTGATCTCTGCGTCTGTTCTGTCTCTAGCACCAGAATTACTGCACAGCTAGCGGATGTGTGTGCGCGAAAGTAACAAACACAACCAGACTGTCAGCTATGACATTTGTCTCATCGCAGCAGGTACGAAACGTGTGAACCATTCTTTGTATTGTGACATTTGTCCAGATTTATGACAATGATTATCAAAATTTCCAGCAGGAAAAAGCAGCTCATTCCCAAATGAAGCCTTTGCATACTTATACAGATTGTTTATAATGCAAACACACAGACAGTCAAACACATACATGTCAAACAAGCATTCTAGCATTACAAAGTGTGTACAGACACGACATGACGTGACATGACATGACACAGCTAGCACTCTCTCTACTACCTGTTCCCAGACAGGGTCCTAAGAGAAGAAAGGGTGAGAGGTTATAATCATTATAGCGTAGTATAGTATAGTATAGTATAGTATAGTATAGTATAGTATATAGTGCAGTATGGTATAGTATAGTACAGCATAGTATAGAACAAAGTGTAGAGTGACGGAGGTAAGACGTTTGAGGCAGCAAGCAGGAGGCATGAGGACGGCCATATTGCTACTGACAGTGAGATATTTACTACTGATACTGACAGGGGGGGGGGGGGGGGGTAATATCCACACTTACTGATGAGCTTGCTGAGGAAAACCGGGAACCCTGTCAACCCAGTCATTACCTTCAGTGGTCAGCAATACTGACAAACGATCCCGGCACACAGGCACAATGCACACAACCGTTTCTTTTCTTTTCTTTTCTCCACATGTAGATAATATAAGTCACAATTCTGTTGAGACACTTCACCCTACTTCCTCCATGGTAGCTACAAACTCAACCAGTATGTTCCTAGTCCAGATTAACTGACAAATGTTTCAGCTGCACAATTCACGCAAATGTTTCTCCCCCCCCCCCCACCTCCTCCCTTTCAGGTCTTAATTCAGGTTCCATGGAGACATAACACCCACTGCCCCCTGTAGTTGGCAGCTCCAAGCTCTAAACCATGTCATTAATCCAGACTGACTGGCTTTATTTTGAAGCAAATTACTGACAGCTGACATCTTTTTCCCAGACTAATAATTCTTGATAAACTGGAATGGTCATTCAGTGTGAAGCTGATTTGCTTGTGGACAAGGTGTAGGCTGACACACCCTGCATGAGTTGTGTCCCCTGATGCACAAACTGGCACTGTTAGCAGTTGTATTTATGACACAGCAATTTCACTTTTCATGCAGACATTGTAAAACGAAAAACACAAGTCTTCTGTTGTTGTTTTTTCAAAGCGTTTCTTGAACTTTTTCTTCCTGGTTTCCTTTCACGAAATACTGAGACAACTGGAAAGGGCACATTTGCAATGAAGTTGTCTCCCCTGATGCACAACACGTGCGCGCTCTCTCTCTCTCTCTCACTCGTCTATGATTTCTCTGTCTCATTCTGTATCTCCCTCCCTCTCTCCCGCCCGCCACCCCTCCCCTCCCCTCTCTCTCTCGCTTTTATTAAAATAAAAAAAAGGGTATGGATGTGCATGATGCTGCATTACCTGCTGTTCGGCCTTGCGTTGTGCCTGTTCCTGCGAATATCGCTGCTGGATCCATTTGTCCTGATACTTGTGTTCTAACAGGTCGTAGATTGGGGTCGACGGCCTGCAACCACAAACACACAGTGATCGACATGACATCTAAATAACCATATAATGCAACGGCAAATTTTCAAATTGGTATCAACATGCCTGCAACTTCTACCATTGTAAAATAAAGGTTCTTGTTCTTGTACAATAATTACTATACTTTGTACACTTCAAGTGCTTGTCATCTCCTACAATGTTAATGCATTTTTTTAATGTTGTCATCAGGGTTTTTTGTTTGTTTTGTTTTTTGTTTGTTTGTTTGTTTTTCTTTTTGTTGTTTTGTTTTTTGTTTGTTTATTTGGCGGTTAGTTTGTTGTTGGTTTTTGTTTTGGGGTTTAATTTTTGTTTTGTTTGTTGTTGTTGTTGTTGTTTTGGGGGTTTTTGTTGTTGTTTTTTGTTTGTTTTTGTTTTCTGTTTTTGTTGTTGTTGTTTTGAGTTGTTTTTTGTTTGTTTGTTTGTTTGTTTGTTTTTGGGGGGGGGGGTGTTTGGTTGGTTGTGTTTTGTTGTTGGTTTGTTGGGTTTTTGTCTGTTTGTTTGTTTGTTGTTGTTGTTGTTTTTTTTTGGGGGGGGGGGGGGGGGGCGCTTTCATGTTTTGTCATTTTGTTGATGCCGTTGTGTTGTTTTATTGCAAGTTTTTGTTTTGTTTAAAGTGGTTGGTTGGGGTTGCTGATCACTGTTTAGGGAGACCAAACACCATGGAGAATTATTGTATTCACGTCCTTATCCTCACAATGACATTGTGTTTTATCTTAGTGAAGACAAGATAGTGAAGACAAGATGGTGGTAGGTGCTGATTACCGTGTAGGGAGACCAAACACCATGGAGGGGGGGAGTCGCCGTGTTCGCCCCTTTGTCTTTTCCTGGGCAGCGGGCTTGCAGCGAATGTCGTGAGTGCATCTGTAGTCGTAGTGCTCCTGTGCTGTCATGAGGCCCGCTGACACCGCCGCACGATTGATCGCCTTGAAATCACGACCCGGCAGTTTGTCCTTTTTATTGATCGGCAATGAAGACAGACCACCTCCCCAACCTCGTAGGGCTGAAACAGAGGAAAAGAAGAATTTTACTTGGAGCTCTTGTACCAACCATCCCATCCTTTCAACCATTCAATGACCAGACCACGGCATTAGTGTGGGTGTCAGCAATTTTGATTGCATTCACTTCAGTTCCTTCTTTGAGAGTGTACAGGGTGAGAGCGTGCAGGGTGAGAGCGTGCAGGGTGAGAGCGTGCAGGGTGAGAGCGTGCAGGGTGAGAGCGTGCAGGGTGAGAGCGTGCAGGGTGAGAGCGTGCAGGGTGAGAGCGTGCAGGGTGAGAGTGTACAGGGTGAGAGTGTACAGGATGAGTTTGCACCCACCACACATGGTCAGGGTTATCACATGCTGTTTCTTTCTTTCAAAGCATGGGTGTGTTTGATGGGTGTTTTTGATGGGTGTTTTTGATGGGTGTTTTTGATGGGTGTTTTTGATGGGTGTTTTTGCACCCACGACATACGGTGTGCATGTTTTCATATTTAAAGTATGGGTACATTGCCGTGTACGAGGCACAGCACACAAGCAACACACTGCAAAGGTCAACAGAAAGATGTTCCCTCACACATTTCGAGGGCTCCCTGCCAGAAGGGGCTATCGGTACAGACAGAAAGAAGGGACACACTCTGGCAGGGAACTTTCACATTTTTTTTCTTCTGAACTGTCTATGCTATATTTTATCTCCAGTGGTATTCCTTTCAACCTCAGACGTCATTTCCATCATCAGTCTGTACGGAAACTGCAGGAGGGACCACAAGTCAGGTGTTTTTTTGGTGTGTGTGTTTTTTTTGTGTATCAAAATATAATAATGTGGTACTGATACTCCAAAACAGGTACACCCGTCCATTCTCCAGCTAACCACAGATATCACTGGCAGATAATTTAAATTGTATAGGCAAACCACAATGAAAGCTATCAATGGGGACATTTTTTCGAATGTTCAGTGATAAGAATATTCATCAGGAGACTTTCATGAATGAAATGAAATAAAAACAATTTACATACAGACTGCCTGATTTTAGTCATGGCTACCCAAGTAACACGCTTTGACAAGTGAAGCGTAACTAATCCACCAAGCATGACGGGGAGTGCAGCTCACAGCCCATGGATTATAGTCCGGCTAGTGTTTATCCAGTGTACTCAGTCCAGCAAAGCTGCCCAGTTTACCGGCAAACCGGTTCATTATTCCATGCACTGTGAACAAATCACTGGCTGTGCCACTGCAGTGTTTGCCACTGAATGCCACTGTTTGCCACTGAATGTGGTGGCTTTTCTTATCTGACCAGTGTGT
This sequence comes from Batillaria attramentaria, assembly GCA_018292915.2. Classification (NCBI taxonomy): domain Eukaryota; kingdom Metazoa; phylum Mollusca; class Gastropoda; family Batillariidae; genus Batillaria; species Batillaria attramentaria. The sequence continues at coordinate 339,130 of JACVVK020000561.1, read as the reverse complement.
GTAAGTTCACAAGCTGCTGGACAATCACCGATACAAAGGCTGCCTATCACACAATACAATACAACCCTTTCAGTCAGTAACAGTAGATTAATCACAGGCACAGCTACTACATGTTTTCATAGTCATCAGTACTTGTGTGTGTGTGTGTGTGTGTGTGTGTGTGTGTGTGTGTGTGTGTGTGTGTGTGAGTGTGTGTGTGTGGACACACTGTACAAATGTTTCTCTGTCAGCCATTGCTGTGTAGGACCTGGTAGTTACAGTTCACTGCGCCATGTAAGGCAACAACCTCCATATTTCTCAAGAGTCCCAGCCTGACTATATCCCCTGCCCACCATATGATACGACTGGTTAAAAAGAAACAGGCACTGCACACCAGTAGGAGCCACTTCGAGCCACTGTTACGCAAGGCAATAGTGGCTTGAAGTGGCTCCTAGTGATATGAAGATGTCGAGTAAAAACGCGTGGGCTTCATCAGCAGCAGACTGATAGCAGTCAACAGTCAGTGCACAACTGACAGTTTGCCTTCCTAGTGAACATTTCAAACAAAAAGAGACGGAGAACAACGTTTGATATTTCACTTGAGAAACATGCTGAGTGTAGTGTGTTGGGAGTAATGTGATGACTGCTGGGTTAACACTTTTGGCTGCAAGATGACTGCTGGGTTAACACTTTTGGCTGCAAGATGACTGCTGGGTTAACACTTTTGGCTGCAAGATGACTGCTGGGTTAACACTTTTGACTGTAAGATGACTGCTGGGTTAACACTTTTGACTGCAAGATGACTGCTGGGTTAACACTTTTGACTGCAAGATGACTGCTGGGTTAACACTTTTGACTGCAAGATGACTGCTGGGTTAACACTTTTGTCTGCAAGATGACTGCTGGGTTAACACTTTTGACTGCAAGATGACTGCTGGGTTAACACTTTTGACTGCAAGATGACTGCTGGGTTAACACTTTTGGCTGCAAGATGACTGCTGGGTTAACACTTTTGACTGCAAGATGACTGCTGGTTTATCACTTTGACTGCAACTTGGTGATAGTGTGCAAGGAAATTTGACAATGCACATGAAAACATGGCCACAATGTAGAAATATCATATGCTAGTTATTAATTTTGTGGAAACATTCAAACTATGTCCTTCCAGCTGCAAAAAAACAAAAACAAAAACAGAATAGTTCTAAGTGTGATAGTACAGTGTATTCTGTTTTTGTTTTGTTTATAGTTGAGAGGGACAGTGGTCAGTCCATATACCTGGTGACCTTTCAACTGGTCTAACTCCGAACACTACCTAGTGACTTTAGCTCTGTTTTCACGGTCTACTTTCACACAAAAATACTTCTTTTTGTCTACTTTCACACAGAAATACTTCTTTTTGTCATCTTTGTGCGAAATGATCAAGTGGCTGTTTCAGACAGTTGATGCAGTATGAGAAGGTTGATTGAATTTTGTTAACATCAGTCACCATTCAGAGGAATGACTTACCATCAGCAGCTGTGAAGTCACGTTTTTCATTGGGGCGCCCGTACGTAAAGCCTTGGCCAGGTAGATAAAATCCTCTCGTTCTGGGGTGTCCTAGTTTATCCTGAAACACAAGCTCCACACTCAGTGTAAAGCTCCACACTCCAGGTAATGTCCCACAGAACATCTAGAATATTGTTGCTGAAACAATAACTGGTTCACATCTGCTGCACTCATCCAAAGAAACTTGTACAATAAACAGGTAGAGAAAGAGACACCAACACCTCCCACTTCTACCACCAAGCTGACCAGCACATGTGAGGAGCGCAAAAACTGTACCTGGAGCACACCACCCAGCCAGTCCTGTACAACTCCTTTTTCCCACAACCAGTGAGGGATTAGAATAAACTACATTGTACCATCCACAACCACCTCGGTTTCTTCACTTGAGCCTTTCCAGGAGAGACTTGGCTACAGCCTCCACAACCTGCAGTCAGCCCCTGTCAGTCACCCCCTAACTGAAAACCCTCTCCAATGTACACGGATTGATCCTTTAAATTCTCCCTCTGACCACCTCCAAGTATTTGTCACACCACAGACTTGTTTACACTCTCTGAGCCCAACTCTATGGCGCAAAAATAAGAAGTAAACGTGGAAGCGACAAGAAGTCAATATGATGCAATCATTTAAAAAATAAAGGTTTGCTAACAAAAAAAAAAAAAAAAAATTGTCCCAATGCTGTCACTGTTGACAGCCGCTACGCTCATCACACAAACAAACCACCCGTGTGTGTGTGTGTGTGTGTGTGTGTGGGGGGGGGGGTGTATGTGTTCCCCAAGAAAATGTACCGTAAGTTTGTCGTAATGCTGTCACTGTTGACAGCCGCTACGCTCATCACACAAACCACCCGCACGTGTGTGTGTGCGTGCGTGTGTGTGTGTGTTCCCCAAGAAAATGTAAGTTTGTCTGGCATCCACATGTTCACAGCTGATGTACAGCTGCTAGGTAACTAGATCACTGGAACTGCGCCCGCTACCGCCAGACGTAACGACCATGAGATGCGATCCACACACTATACTCACCCTCAGCAGCAGTTCGTTGGATAACATCGTCTCGCGATGGAGTCCTAGGTCGCCCGGCGCCGTGTATGTGAACGGGCCGGAAGAAATGCCGGTCGTTGCCATCTTGTCTCCTTTACCGGCCCTTCCTTCTCTAATTACTGGCAATCAGGGTAAAGGAGAGACGCTGTCACAGTCTCCCAACCACTTGTGTAGCTAAGATGGCTTCTAGTAGCCTAGGAGACGGCTTCCTGCCATGCGCAGTAAAGCGGAACACAAGCAGGGGAGAAAGCTCTTTTAAATTTACTGTGGGAAAAAAATAATCTAGCACGCTTTTACGGCTCTGTTCTTTTTCTTGAACTTAAAGAAAGGTTAGCAAAGTTATCAATACAGATTGATAGGCCAAGTCTTCTTCACAAGCTGTGTAGATTTTCACGAAACATTCAAGTATGTTTGCTAGAGCTGGAAGCAGACGACAAAGAAGTTGCTTCCCTTGTCACACGAAACAGCTGGCGCATGCGTGATTCCATGGGAACCGACCAAGCATCAACACCACCATTTTGAGCAGCAGGACGCGGCGTCGAAGAAGCCAAGATGCCGAGGTCCAGAGGAGTGGCCCAGCGGCCAGTGTCAGAACAAATTGAAGAGCTGAGAGCAAAGATCAACTTGATCGGTAAGTTACAAACTAAGAGAGTTTCTCGTTTACGGCAGCGTTGATGATTGACACTCACCCACTGCCGGCGGCAGGTGCACATAAGTGCACAGCAAGTGCACGATGTGTAACCATGTTGTCTTGTTCCCTGCGTTCCTACCTCCCCATGCATGTAGTGGTGAGCACACGACTTGACAAGATTCCACTCTTTAGCGATCTGGGAGACTGTGGTTGGTTTGGGGATCGGAGTGGGTGGTGGTGGAAGCGGGGGGTGGGGATGGGGTGGAGGAGGAAGCCTGTGGAATGGATTGATGTTTTTTCCTGTTACTTGAAACAAAATGTGCACTTGTATGTTTGTTTAGAGGGTGACAGGAAGGCGTACTATGAGTCCTCTCAATATGCAATCAAGAAGAACCGCGAGAACATCACGTCTCTTCGCAAGGAAACCTGGGAACTCCGTAAGAGACTCAGCGATCGTTTAAAGGTGAGATCAGTTCATCCGGGTGTGTGAGAGAGAGAGGGGGAAACTGTGTCTGCATATTCTATTTGTAAGTAGAACACAGGTAAGAAAAACTAGTACATATATATAAAATGCATTTTGTAAGTATGAACTGTGTGTGTGCGCGTGTGTACATGTGTGTGTGCGCGTGTGTACATGTGTGTGTGTGCGTGTGTACATGTGTGTGTGTGCGTGTGTGTACATGTGTGTGTGTGCGTGTGTATGTGTGTGTGTTTTGATTTTTAACTACCAACTGATGTATGTGTTACAGCAAGATGAGCACGTTATCGGCAAAGCTTTCCATGACAGGCCTGTGGAGAGGGCTGCGCTGTCCAACAAATCAGGAGGGGTAAGATATCTGCCGTATGTTGTCTGCAGTTGTACATTACACACCATCATCAGTCGCCATCGTGGTTCACTGACCGTTGCAGCAAGCCATCACCATATTTGGTACAGTTACTAACGGTCATGGTTCGCTGACTGTTGCAACAAGCCATCAGCATACTTGATGCAGTCACTGACGGTTATGGTTCAGACTGTTGCAGCAAGCCTTCACATATTTGATACGATCACTAACGGTCACGGTTCACTGACTTGCAGCAAGCTGTCACCGTATTTGATACAGTCATAAACAGTTACAATTCACCAACTTTCACACCCAGCTGTCACAATATTTGATATTTATAATCACTAACGGTCATGGTTCACTGACTGTTGCAGCAAGCCTTCACCATATTTGATACAATCACTAGCAGTCACGGTTCACTGACTTGCAGCAAGCCATCACCATATTTGATATAATCACTAATGGTCATGGTTCACTGACTGTTGCAGCAAGCCATCACCATATTTGACCACAAGGTGTGTGACACAGTCAAGCGATCGAACCAAATGAACCATGTCACAGTGGCCAAACAGAAGAAGCTGGAGGACCTACAGACTAAGTATAACCAGATGGTGAAGGACTCGTCGGACGCCGTTGCCACCGACAAGGGCGACTCTGCCGACTCCCAGCAGATGCGTTACCTGGAGAACAGTTACGACAAGGTCAGCATGAAGACGGAGGAGGCGAAACAGGTGCAGCGCGTTTACCTGGACATCAAAGCCCGCTTCGAACAGGTATGTCATGCATACAGTCATGCATCAGCTTAGTGTGGTGGTGGGCACTTTGTGTGGTGGTGGGCACTTTGTGTGGTGGTGGGCACTTTGTGTGGTGGTGGGCACTTTGTGTGGTGGTGGGCACTTTGTGTGGTGGTGGGCACTTTGTGAGGTGGTGGGCACTTTGTGTGGTGGTGGGCACTTTGTGTGGTGGTGGGCACTTTGTGTGGTGGTGGGCACTTAGTGAGGTGGTGGGCACTTAGTGAGGTGGTGGGCACTTTGTGTGGTGGTGGGCACTTTGTGTAGTGGTGGGCACTTTGTGTGGTGGTGGGCACTTTGTGTGGTGGTGGGCACTTTGTGTGGTGGTGGGCACTTTGTGTGGTGGTGGGCACTTTGTGTGGTGGTGGGCACTTTGTGTGGTGGTGGGCACTTAGTGAGGTGGTGGGCACTTTGTGTGGTGGTGGGCACTTTGTGTGGTGGTGGGCACTTTGTGTGGTGGTGGGCACTTTGTGTGGTGGTGGGCACTTTGTGTGGTGGTGGGCACTTTGTGTGGGACTGATCAATACAAGCTGAACACTCATGCCGCTTGTATTTACTGTGTAGTCTTAATAATAATAATGATAATAATATGGGAGACATGCAGGGTGCTTTCACATGTACACAACAGGCTATATTAAGAGTTGTACATACCGACAAAAATCAAAACAGGTACAATCGAAGACACGAGCAGCGTGGCTTGGAATAAGCGTGAGCTTGCGAACAACTCCTAGTTTGGCAGACATGTAACATTTCTGAACTTTGCTTGTGAGATGTGAGGAAACACACACACACACACACACACACACACACACACATATCACCTATTGTTGTGTGATTATCTCTGACAAAGCACACACTGTAGAGCTGAGCTTGATGCTGTTCATGTTATTTGTTGGACAGGAAGCCCAGAACTACCCCGCAAAGCTGGATGCCATCGAGAGTGAGATTCGGCGTACGCGAGCTGAACTCAAGGAGCTGAAAGCCATGCAGAATGATGCGGAGCTATCGAAGGAGGCGGCCGTGTCCGAGCTGCGTCGCCACGAGGAGACTGTGTACTCAGAACGCAAGAAGCGGGAGGTGGAGCTACAGAAGATGAAGAAGGAAGCCGAGGAGAAGAAGATGCAACATGAACGCATTGAGAAACGTCTGGTAAATATCACTGTCATCCACTGATCATCATCATCATCATCATCATCATCATCATCATCATCCAGTAAAACATTGTCATCCACTGACAGCATCATTTTCTAGGGAACATCACTTATCCATGCAGTCATCATCATCATCATCTAGTAGTCATCCAATAGTCATCATCCAGTGAACATTACTGTCATCCACTCATCGTCATTGTCATCGTCCAGTGAACGTCACTGTCATCTACTCAGCGTCATCGTCATCATCAAGTGAACATCACTGTAATCCACTCATCATCACTGTCCTGCAAACCTTACCGTCGTCCATTGGTCATCACCACCATCATCATCGAGTGAACATCACTGTCATCCACTGAACATCTCCATCAACCACTGAACATCTCCCATCATCCATTGAACATCATCATCCACTGAACATAACCATCATCCTTTGAACATTTTTGTCATCCACTTGTTATGACTGTCATCTATTGAATATCGTCGTCGTCATCATCTGAACATAACTATCACCAACATACACCAGACATCACTGCCATTATGGAACATCAGTATCATAATTCATACTGTACCAAATCCAATACCAGCATGTGTAACATTCAGTAAGTTCTGTGTCCAGGCACAGCATGTGTAGCGTGTAACGTTCAGTGTGTACTGTGTACTGCATCCAGGCACAGCGCGGTTCCATCCAGCAAGATGAACTGAGCCCTCAGGAGAAGGCGGCCCTGACCGGCGAGGATCAGCAGCAGAAGATCACAACCTACGAGGAAGCCTTCAAGCAAATCAAGGAGGCGACTGGCGTCTCTGACACATGGGTAAGTCATGTGACCAAGGATTTTATGGGAAACAGATGTCCTGATTTTAACAGAGACTGTTTGTTTTTTCTGTGAATGCTAACAGAAGTTATCATCAGCTTAGTGGACTATCTTACTGTCTTTGTTGAGACAGAACTGTCTCACTTTTAGTCTCTGCATGTACACAAGCTAAGGATGGGAACCGCTAGAAAGTAAAATTCACCTCCCCAATTTGTGCAAGTCAGGATAACTTACTCCTCTTTAGTTTAAAATAAGTGAGTCCCACCATCAACCCCCCCCCCCCCCCTTCCCCCTCTCCCTTCCCTGCACCCACCTAGTCCAACTCTCCCACAACACACACCCTAAAAAACAGAGCCCCCCTCCCTCCCCCCACTCCACTCCTCTCCTAAAAAAAAAAAACAAAAAACAAAAAAACAAACCAAACAAAAACAACAACATCTACAAACAAAAATCAAAAACAGAACTAATGGACAAGTTGTCTCTGCTCAACAGGAAGTAGTGGAGCGGTTTGAGAACCAGGGGCAGACAACCCAGCACCTGGAGGACCTGAAGAAGGACAATGAGAAACAGATCCTGCGTCTACGAGAGGAGAAGGAAAACCTGCAGACTGAGTTTGAGGAGATGAAGTACTCCGGCGAGGCCAAGCTCTCAAGGTAGGTCAAGGTCATTCATCAACTGATCAGACTGCAAAATTACAGGGGGGTGGGAGGGGGAGAAGGGGGGTGGGGAGTAGGGTGGGAGCGGTCTATAATATATTTGACCTGCTTATTTCTGATGAAATGCCAAAAAAGAAAAAAATTCAAAGGGATTGAAATGCATAGGATGTACCATTGTGAAAACAGGCCTTTCTGAAAGCCATTCTGTCATAATTCACGAAGCGATGCTTACCTGCTGACACTTGTGTGAATGTGACGCTGTTGTAGCGGACAGACCATGCTGGAGGAGTTTGAGAATCACCTGGCCAAGGAGGAGAGGCGACGTGACGACGCAGACGAACGACTCCAGCGAGCCAGTCGTATTCTGGTGCAGGTCAAGGCCGGAGTGGAACACCTGGCTGACAAACTCCATCACCTGAAGGCCGTAAGGACTTAATAATTACCTTACTTTCTCCGTCACCTGTCACTGGCACAGCCTTAGTTCCCCTGTCGCCTGCACATTCTTATTTCCTCTACCATGAGTTACCTGCTCATCCTTGTACACATTAATACTTGCATCACCAGCTTATCAAAAATATTTACATATGTACAAACAGAAACAACCTAATGTCATTGTCAAACCTGAAAATGCTAATGTATATCAGCAGTATGTAAACGTTTCCTAAAAATATGCCATGATCAGACTTCCAGCATTGAACTAGGGTATAACTAATTCTGACCAACGTTCAGGAAAATTCAGTTAAGAAGTTTCTCTTCTTCTTCTTCTTTTTTTTTTTAATACATACCCCACTGAAGACCATGGTGACGTGTGTGTTTTCAGAACAAAGGTCACGTGCCCACCGCCCAGATCGCCCCATCATCTGACGAGTATGTGTTGGATCAACTGTCGACGTCGGAAGAGAAGCTGCTGAAACTGCTGGAGGAACTGGACGGGAAGGACCTCAATGAAGCGTTACGCCAGATGGAGGAGGAGGAGGTGAGGGGCAAATATGGCTCAGTGGTTTACAGTTTGTATGAGGTGTCAAAACCCAGGTTCGACTCACTGGTGGGCAGGAGTTTGGGTATTTTTCCTGACTAAAGGGAGTCAGATTCTCATGCAAATTTCTTACAATTCCTTCCTCGCCTTTCTGTGCTCACACTTGCATAAAATATTTTAATACTTTAATTTCCCCTCTGTTTGCTAAAATGACTGTTACAACTATTGGCAAGTTGTGACCTGCACTTGAGCTGATTTCCTTTCTGGTTTAAAATTGTTTTTCCGTTAGTGTGTGTTTTACTGAGTGAACGTGTTGGTCACATGACGTTGGTTGTGCTTACAGTTCCACACACACATGGAGAACAAGTTACCACAGTACAACACACGCGTCAAGCTCCCCACGCAGCAGCGAGATCTCGTCTACGGAGACGGTAAGTGTCACACTGTCAGCTGGTCTCGTGACTTTCCTCACTGGCGTGACAGGGAGGAAGAAAGGGGACTGATGGGAAACTAGAAGTGCGGATACTCGCGGGTCAGGAAATCAGTTTTATTGGTGTGAAAACGCTGGTGCAGGTGGTGTGAAAACGCTGGTGCAGGTGGTGTGAAAATAAGGTTACAGATTGTGAAATGCACATGTTGGTGTTGTGAAAAAGGTGGTTGGTGTGAAAACATGGAGTATGGCTGTTGTGAAAATGTGAGTGTGGTTAGTGTGAAAACGTGAGTGTGGTTAGTGTGAAAAGAAAGCGTGGGTGTTGTGAAAACGTGGTTGGTGTGAAAATGTGGAGTGTGGTTAGTGTGTACACGTCAGTATATTTAGTGTGAAAATGTGAGTTTGTTTAGTGTGAAAACTTGAGTGTGGTTAGTGTGAAAACAAAGTGTGGGTGTTGTGAAAACATGAGCGTGGTTAGTGTGAAAACATGAGTGCTGTTGGTGTGAAAACATCTATGTGAATGCCATGTCAATATCAGAGAGACATGGTGATGTGTATTGGAGTAGAATTGGACCGGGATAGAGAAAAGTATGTAACTCTCTGACAATGTCACTTATTCCTGTTACTGCTTATTCTGCTGCTGATTCGCTGGCCACAGAGTGCAAGTTTTATCTTGTAGAGGGCGATCGACACAGTTTGTGGGGTGAGACTGTTCTGACTGCCTGAAACATTATGCATGACCTTGTTGATTGATGTTGAACTTGTTCCGTTGTTTATTTGCTTTGGTGTTTCCGTTACTGAATGCCTGGTGGCGAGAAGTAGACGTTTGATGGCACGTGTGCAATTTATGAAGCAGGTGTTTGGTGAAGAGACGATGCAGCATTGAGCACTTTCAGCATGAGTTTGCATGTTTTGGGAATGTTCGCTATGGGACACTGCACTAGACACCATGTAGAACATTTCACCGAGTGCTGCAGTATATAGCTGCTGCAGACAGTTCACTGTCAGACAATTCTTTAATGTCACATAGGACAGTTTCACAGACAGTTCACCGTCAAACATTCCTTAACTGCCACATAGGACAGTTTCATAGACAGTTTACCTTCTGGCCATTGGCACCACAGTCACTGATCAACCATATGCCGCGGACAGAGAACAGACGTACACCATCCCACCAAAACAGATGCATACCATCCCACAAGAACAGACACATGCCTTCCCACTAGAACAGACTAACACCATCCCACTAGAACAGACAGAAACCCTCCCACTAGAAACACACCCTCCCACCGGAACAGACAAACACCATCCCACTAGAACAGACACACACCGTCCCACTAGAACACACACCATCCCACTAGAACAGACACCATCCCACTAGAACAGACATATGGTCCCACTAGAACAGACATATGGTCCCACTAGAACAGACACACACCGTCATACTACCCCTGGCACATGCCATCCCACTAGAAAAGACAAGCACCGTACCACTACAGCAGACACATGGTCCCACTGGAACCGACACACCGTCCCACTGGAACACACTCACGCCATCCCACTAGAACAGGCACACTGTCCCGCTGGAACAGACACGTGGTCCCACTGAAACTGACACCATCCCACTGGAACAAACACACACCGTCCCACTAGAGTAGACACACACCATCCCACTAGAACAACGCTGGCTAAATGTACCAGTAAGCCATATGGGCTGTAGGTTTAGATCACCATGCTGGCTGTAGTGACTGTAAGGTAGTAATTAATTACACACACTGGCCTGAATCTTCTACTAGTCGTGGGTAAACCTACTGCAACTAAGGGTATGACCACACAAGCATGCCTGGGTATTTTGGAGCAGACAACTTTATGTGCAACTTAGCATTAATACTGATGCCATCAACACGATGGAAGACACTGATGCCATCAACACGATGGAAGACACTGATGCCATCAACACGATGGAAGACACCGATGTCAGGCGATTTTCTCATGCTGCTTGTGCTTGTGTCATTGCAGAGGATGAGGACAGTGGCGAGGACGATGTTGATGTTCCCAACAGATCCACCATCAAAAAACAGTCGCAGACCATCATCGACTCCAAAACCAAACGCAGGGTCGCCAAAAAGAAAAAGAAGATGAAATAAGACTGCCCTCCGTAGGAGACTGTTCCTGTTTTTGTGTGTGCATCAGCAGAATGGCATTTTGTGGCTTGGGGAAACTGAAATGTGTATTTCAAATGTTTATCTCATCTTTTTTCCACTATTACATAAGCCGACGTGATGTTAAATATTTGAAAGTTTCCAAAAACTATCAAATGCCATTTCGATGTTTATGCTGACTGAAACCTCTCACTTCTAAATACGACCTTCACGCCTTAATACGACCTTCACCTTGAGCTTCATGACTTGCATCTTCAACCACCGAACAGCAGCAAGCCAGCAGCTCACCAGTGTGTCCACAATAATGTCAACTGCCATCAGGTTTGGACTACGTGAATCAAAATGACATCTTTTCTTGTCTTGTGCTGCCAGGAATTCCATTGCTAATTTGTTATAGACTATAAAAGAGAACTTTATGGTAACTAACCATTTATTATATTACAAAACATGTCCCAAAGAAACAGGGTGAAGTTTAGGCTCATTTTTTGTGTGTGATAGATCTCTATTTTACATTGACTGGGTTCTGGCCTGTTTTGATAAGCTGCTGAAACTTGGTGTGATATGTTATTAAGTGCTAAATTTGTACTTACTGTTGAAATATGTCCTTATTCAAAACCAAGGAAGTGACATGTTGAAAATGATTATTTTGCAACTACATGTATTGTATTGTTCATATTTTTAACAGATATTTCATTTGACTACACTATCTTTATAACAGCAGAACATTGTGGCCTCCTGAGGGTGGTGGGATTTTTACAGTCTACAGGCCTGGCTGATATAGTTGGTACCTGAACGTTATGGTGTGCATCCTGATTATCAGAGCTGGTCGGTAGTTGTACATGAACTGCCATGTTTTGCCACTGAAAGACGGGCCATGCATGTAAAACGTTTGGGTTTTGAAGGTTTGTTCTCGTGTTCCCCGTACTTTAGTCATGTACGTGATATGATAGTTTTGTCATGTACGTGATAGTTTTGTCATGTACGTGATAGTTTTGTCTGGTGACAATTTTGGTTTTGACAACTTGTAGACTGCTGATAGTGACAGTAAGACCAGGGAATGACAATTTCACCAGGAAGATGCAATCTATGCTGCTTATGACCTTTTTTATTTTATTCACAGAAATAAACCACTAAAACCAACCATTTCTTGGCCTTGTGAGTGGTACGTGTACATGGAGAATTTGTGTAACAGCTCTCTCCCTCTATATACACACATAATTATAGTTAGTGTGGGGTGGTGGAGGGGATTGGGGTGGTAGGCTGATTGCTTACGGACTGTGTCCAGGTTACTGGTATACTGCAACATGTTAATAGTGCAGATATGAAGTTTCTATCGGAATATCAGTTTCACAACATGACTAGCACTTTGCTGACTTCTGTCCCAAATACATACACTGCAACCATAGACTCTTCCTTTCAAACAATTGAGACTTACAATTCACGGCTAATGAATGCCTGCCGTACGCTGATCAACATACAACTTATCCAGGGATCACGGAAGATTACTGAATTATATACTGACAGGAGTGAGTGAGTATTCGAGCTTTAAGCCATGCACACTGACAACAAATGACACCCAGTACAGAGAACGCAGCCTCCCATCAGTCACGTTGGTGAGGAAGACAGGAAAAAAAAAAACAAGTGCCCTTACATTTAAGGCAGTACATGTAATGCAAAGGGGTTCCTTTGTGATCAGAAACACAAACGCGTGGCAGTCATGTGACCTTCATTCTGCAGCAGTCGCTCCAACATCGGTCATACAGTACAAACAGTATGTAGCTCTCAGTCATCGGTCAGTAAAGCGAAAGGGTTGCTTGTAGCGTAGCATTTTGCCTCAGTCTCTCCATCCGATTCAGCGTCCCCGTCTTCGCTGTCTGTACCGTGCTCACCCTCTGACTCCGAGTCTGACGACTCTTCCTCGTGTTCACTCAACTGTGTCTGTCTGTGGAGCAGTTCAGTCAACTGTGTGGCAAAAGGGTCGTTCCTCCATTTCTCTACATACGGAGAAAACAGATTGTCAATTAACATGCCATGATAACCCATATCATGCACGATTCCAACACACACACACACACACAAAGAGAGAGAGAGAGAGAGGAAAAACAAAACAAAAAAAAAACAGGGAGAGAGAGAGTGAAGCAGGCACAGAGAGACAGAGTGTGTAGAGCTGAGAGAAGTACTGTAAGAGAGAACTGGTGTAGGAAGACAGACGAGGAAGAGGTCAGTGCGGTGACCTTGTTGCTGGAAGTATTTCGGTGGTGCCAGACACAAGCGGACCCTTCCCTCCACCGCCATACGTAAGATCTGATTGGCTGCTCGGTATATGTCCGGACGAGATGCTTTCGCCGTGAAGAACCCATGCTTTATCGCCCAACCTGAAGAAAGAGATTGTGACGGAAATACCAAAGTCACCAAACACAACACGAGAGTCGGTGCCAGGGACAAAGACACAAGTAAACAATGGACCGACCTTCACAGATGTCAAGTGCTGACCACTGAATTTCCTGACCACGGTCACGCTTTGCTGACTGTTCTGCACCAGCCGGGTGTGACAGACGGAGCAAAGATGGCAGATCCACTCTCTGGGCCAGGTAACCAACAGCCGAGTATGGCTCTCGTACCTGGGCTATCGGGTAGATACCCGACAATACCTGACAACATAAACATGACCAGCTTAACAGGACTATGTCACGTCCTCTTGACACACACAGACACGCACTCATGCATGCATGCACCCACACACACATACACAAACACGCACGCACACACACATACACATGTACAGCTTATGCAGTAAAGAGCCTCATTACACATTACATGTACAAAGAAAGAATCGTGTATATGAGGTTTTGCACCAGAACAGCAGTAAGACAAAATGTAAGAGAATGACTGACCTGTAAGGACTTGTCAACGTAGGAGGGAAACACGAGGCCGGGACAGTCAGACAGGCGCACGGTGGGGGTGAGGAAAATTGTCTGAAGATGTTTCGTGTGGCCCGGCGTCCTCGACACACTCACAACCTGTACAATACAATCATACACAATCACAACAACAGACAAACAATCAACATCGACCAACACACACACACACACACACACACACACACACACGCACACACACACACACACACACACACACACACAAGAAGCAAATGATCACCTCTAGGTGAACATTGTGTTTAGCTTCAATCAGCAACTCAGTCAGTGTTCCAGCATGTCATATGGTGGTTCATTCAGGGCATGCTATGGAACAATCAAAGTGCCAACCCTGCCAATAATCTAACCATACTCAATGTGTGTGTGTGTGTGTGTGTGTGTGTGTGTGTGTGTGTATGTGTGTGTGTGCGCGCCCGAGCATGCATGCATTTGTGTTTGTAAGACAGACACAGACAGACAGACAGAGAGACAGACAGACAGACAGACAGACTGACTGACTGACTGAAACTTTATTTTCCAAGGATGAGAACATAGACGCACAGGTCTCTCTAACTGTCTGTCCTTGACACACGCACGCACGCACACAGGGCATACATAACATTACATACATAGCATAAGACATACATGTGATTACCAACAGTATCACATATACAACACATAGCTATACAGCGCAAGAGTAATACATTACGCAGTAAAACGTTAACATATGAAATGGGACTACAGAATAAAGCATGGAAAAGCCGTAGGAAAACTAATAGAGAAGTAGTTAACACTTAGTTCGTAGAAAAGTAATGATAAACTTTAGCTTTAAAGATATGAGAGGAGCAAGTAGACTGAATATGAGATGGGAGATTATTCCATAACTGTGCTCCTGAGTAAGAGAGACTTGATTTGAACAAGTCTAGCCTGGGGCGTGTAACGAAGAGACTGTTCCTCGAAGTGCTGTACCCGCTGTCGAAAGGTCTAAACAGTTTAGACAAGTAGTTGGGCGCTTTGCCATTGATAATTTTGTGCATCATGATGCATTTATTAAAGGCCAGATGTTTATCAAGTGGTAGACAGTCTAACGCCGTGATCTTTTCATCAGTGGTTAGGGAGGTGTCAGGTAGGATGAGTTTCATAGCGCGTCGGTACAAAGAATTCAATTTTTTTAGATGGAGATCGCCACAGTTATCCCAAAGGGTTGAAGAATAATCAACATGTGGTTTTACATATGCATTAAAAAAAATAGCTTCCGCGTCTTCACGAGAGAGAGAGAGAGAGACAGATAGACAGACAGACAGAGTATACTGCACTGTACCTTCCTGCCCACCAGTCCGTTTATCAATGATGATTTTCC
This sequence comes from Batillaria attramentaria, assembly GCA_018292915.2. Classification (NCBI taxonomy): domain Eukaryota; kingdom Metazoa; phylum Mollusca; class Gastropoda; family Batillariidae; genus Batillaria; species Batillaria attramentaria. The sequence goes on along the minus strand of JACVVK020000561.1, from coordinate 323,858 downwards.
AACATTGGGATAACCTGAAGATTAAGACACACATTCAGTTTCACTACAGGGACACACAGCATGAGGAAACTCATCTTACTGATTCCACCACACCAACTAACTAACTAACTAACTAACTAACTAACTAACTAACTAACTAACTAACTAAATCACTGACTGATATATCTGTCTGAGAGATAACCAAATACCTATGCACCCGATGGTCAGAATCCCGTCTCGGAATCTCTGGTAGATGCCAGGATCGAACCCCTGGGCCGTGTGATCGTGGTGCGTGGTGGCAGCATCTGGAGCATCGCCGGTGTCCGTGTGTTTGTCGGGGGCGGCGGTGGACGTATTCTCTGTGTCCAGCTTATGCTGCCAGCTTGTGAGGTCCACTGCGTGAGCGGCAAATAACCATCATGAAACACCAAGCACTGCCTGCCAGTCCTATCACTGTACTGGTGTAATATGTACACTCATCAGGCAAATCATCTACAGATTTTGTACAGGAAGACCCACCCTCTGGAACACTCTCCTAAAAAACAAAAGGCATATAGCTTCGATCCCCTTTAAAACAGCAGTCAAAACACACTTGTTCTCAGCCCAGCAGCAGTAATAAGGGACTGACAGAACTTGGTGTGTGTGTGTGCGTGTGTGTGTGTGTGTGTGTGTGTGTGTGTGTGTGTGTGTGTGTGTGTGTGTGTGTGCAAGTAAGTGCCTAAATGACTGTGTCTTTTATTGTTCTCGCTGGCATTATTTTCATGTCATTCAATTTTTATTTCATTTTATATAATTTTTCTCTAATTTTGTAAACACTTAGAGCTCACTGAGTATAAGCGATATATAAATATCCATCATTATTATAATTATTATTATTATTAAAGAGACACATTAAACTGATTAAAACTAGGTGTGATTGTACGTAAGTATACCTTTGTCTTTGATGACTTCACGACAGACGTCCAGCAGGTCTTGTGGACCCATGGGTTTCATTGCTGTCCTCCTCTGCTTCTTGTGTAAACCTGCAACAAGTCAATGGTACAGGTGTCCATCAGTCATGTGGAGACCGACGTATCAGTGCCTGATTTACAGAGGGCGGTGTGTACAAACACGTCGTATTCATTTGGAGACGAGACAAAATGTCAAACATACCGCCCAATGTATTGTGAGATGCATGTATTGTACTGGCTTATCAAAAATGAGGAACTCTGCTTGACAAGACATCTCCATTTATCTCCCCTCCCCCCCCCCCCACCCTCTGTACCCAACCTGTGCATGCATGCAAATCAGGCATCATCCATACGTCCATTGTCAACTGACAGAGAAGCGTATAAGCTGGTTTAAACTGGAAAGTTTCTGAGTGTGCTGTACGTGTGTGTTTTATGAGTGTGCTGCCCCCTAACGACCACGCTACCTGTTGGCGATTCCTCAGGCGGTTTGGGAAATGAGGAGAAACACACGATGTGCGCCTCGGGAAACACGGAGGTCAGGTATGCTCGCCAGGCCGACACGAGTGAGGGCGGTGCCAAATCCACTTTGTTCAGTACAACCAACACGTCGCGCCGCAGGTCCTTTCGCAAGTAGCGATACAAACTAGGGGGCAGATGCAGAGCCTGGCAATACAGCAGATAATCATCACAATAAAACAAGTGAAGAGCAAATGTTCATTCTGTTCAGTGAACAACTACTGGTACTGTGCAAACGTTCATGACAGCAATAGTTTACAGCAAGGGGGAGTTTTGCAGACTGAGCCACTCATGTTGTCTGTTAGCTCAACCAATCAGCAGACATACATCTTGGTTCATACCTCAGACACGTGCCCACCCCCCAAAAGGGCTATAATTTAAAACGTTTTAACGATATTCACTGTCATTTTGTTGTCATATGAAACCAAAGTTGATCTATGACAATGGAACAGTGAACTCATGTCCCTATATTACTCACCGGGTATCTGATGTCTGCAATTAACAGCAGGATGTCGGAGATCTCGGTGACTCGCCATAACTGTCGCCATGTCTCCAGGTTCAGCTCAAAGAAACTCAGATCCTGCAGCTTGTGTGATGTTAACATTGTCTGTAGATACTCCTGCACATCACACACAGTCTACATATCAAGTCTACACATCACGCGCAGCCGACACATCATGTGCAGCCCACGCATCATGCACAGCCCACGCATCACGCACAGCCCACACATCACGCGCAGCCCACACATCACGCGCAGCCCACACATCACGCGCAGCCCACACATCACGCGCAGCCCACACATCACGCGCGGCCCACACATCACGCGCAGCCCACACATCACGCGCAGCCCACACATCACGCGCAGCCCACACATCACGCGCAGCCCACACATCATGCACAGCCCACACATCACACACAGCCTACACACACAGCCTACACATCACGCGCAGCCTACACATCACGCGCAGCCCACACATCACGCGCGGCCTACACATCACACACAGCCTACACACACAGCCTACACATCACGCGCAGCCCACACATCACGCGCAGCCCACACATCACGCGCAGCCCACACATCACGCGCAGCCCACACATCACGCGCAGCCCACACATCACGTGCAGCCCACACATCACAAGCAGCCTACACATCACGCACGGACTACACATCTCTCACAGCCTACACATCACACACAGCGTACACACACAGCGTACACATCACACACAGCCTACACATCATGCACAGCCTACACATCACGCACGGACTACACATCTCTCACAGCCTACACATCACACACAGCGTACACACACAGCCTACACATCACATACAGCCTACACATCATGCACAGCCTACACACACAGCCCACACATCACGCGCAGCCCACACATCATGCACAGCCCACACATCACACACAGTCTACACATCACTGACATGGAAGTAGTCTTGCTCCTGTTGTTCCAGTTGTGTCTTGGTCAGACTGAAGTTCCATGGCGGGCGTTTGGGGAAATCTAACGACTCGTCCGATCCATGAACGCTCTCCATGGATATCTCCAAATCATCCTGAAAACCAGGATTATAATAAAAACGTCAAGCAAACCAGGATATTATAAAATAATAATAATAATGGGTATTTAAGGGACGCCCTCCCTCCCGCAGGAGCACAGGGCGCCTTACAGTCAACACGCACTCACTCACACAGAAACGGAAACACTCACGCAACATTCCTTCACACATACATTAAACGACAACACATAATATGCAGCAGCATACATGGTCTCCGCTGCCCCGGCACACACACACACACACACACACACACACACACACACACACACACACACGACCAGCAAGATGATGTGGCGACAGCTATTGGTTATAAAGGTGCTGTGCAAACCAAGATATATCAAAAAGACGTCATACACTGACACCGATCCACACATGGCATTTCCGATGAAGTAACTTCACAACTAATTACTGCGTACATGTACTTGCTGTGTACAGGGGGAGCCGGGGTGGTCGAATGGTAGAGCGTTGGACTTCTAATGCTCGGGGCGTGAGTTCGATCCCTGCTGGGGCCAAATATTTGTGCTGGCTTTTTTTTCGTTGCCCCGTCTTTGATATCACCCTATGTGGTGGAAAAGGACGTTAAACCCCAAACACCCCCCCCCCCCCCCCCCCCCCCGCCCCCCTTGCTGTGTACAGTGTAGACAGGTTTTACCTCCTTCACTTTTGTTAGCGGTTTCCTCGCCGCTTTCTTTCTCTGTCTCATCTCCTCTGGGGTTATCTTTAGGAAATGAAGACGAAATCTGAAAACATATTGAAGAAATTCATTTCATTCACACAGTCCTCTTTTTTTGATAGTGGTTAGTTATCAAGCTGACTGATGCAGTAGTGACAGCAATATAAGTTACGGCAATAGTGACAGCAATATAAGTGACGGCAATAGTGACGGCAATATGAGTTATAGCAATATGAGTTATAGCAATAGTGACAGCAATAGTGACAGCAACATAAGTTACAGCAATAGTGACAGCAATATAAGTTACAGCAATAGTTACAGCAATATAGGTTACAGCAATAGTGACAGCAATATTATATATAAGTTACAGCAATAGTGACCGCAATATAAGTTACGGCAATAGTGACCGCAATATAAGTTACAGCAATAGCTACAGGAATAGTGACAGCAATATTATATATAAGTTACAGCAATAGTGACAGCAATATTATATAAGTTACAGCAATAGTGACAGCAATATTATATATAAGTTACAGCAATAGTGACAGCAATATAAGTTACAGCAATAGTGACAGCAATATAAGTTACAGCAATAGTGACAGCAATATTATATATAAGTTACAGCAATAGTGACAGCAATATTATATAAGTTACAGCAATAGTGACAGCAATATTATATATAAGTTACAGCAATAGTGACAGCAATATTATATAAGTTACAGCAATAGTGACAGCAATATTATATATAAGTTACAGCAATAGTGACAGCAATATAAGTTATGGCAATAGTGACAGCAATATACGTTACAGCAATAGTGACAGCAATGTAAGTTACGGCAATAGTGACAGCAGTAATGATGGCAATAGTGACAGCAATAGTAACAGCAGTAGTAACAGCAATTAGATATAGAAAGAGTTACAGCATCTGCTTATATCGACAACTTTACACTGAATGGTTTCGCCACTTGCTGGGTAAAAGAGAGTAGCTAGGTCTGTTGAATTTGTTCTCTCAGTCAAAAGATGTTGGTTTTTAAGTTGTTTCTCTATAGAGAAACAACTTTATGAGACGGGGCAGATTTTGCTGCACGCAGCAGCAAGTTTCAGTGATACAAAACAAGACTGTGACGTTTCTCCACACAATACATACTTTCATGCACATAGTGACGTAACGAAACCTGCGTCATAGACACTTGACGTGCACACTATGCTGCTGCGTTCTTTTTGGCGGGAGTTGTGAGACGTGTGTGTGTGTGTGTGTGTGTGTGTGTGTGTGTGGACGGATGTAATGATGGCTATCTCCTAAACCACCTCGATGGAGGCCTTTTTACTTTGAGATAAAATGGGAAATCACCTTCTCCAGAGCTACCTTTCACGATTTTTAGCCTGCCGCATTTTCAGAAGAGTTATCGCCAATTTTAAAAAATCGGTCATGTTACAAATTTTTTCGAAAAAGTTGTTCAAATTCCTTCATTTTTTCTAGACTTTGGAAGTTCACCCAATCACACTGCCTTGATTAGTGTTACAGCTCTGTAGCTCTGACTGGTTTTGTGTAAAAAAAATATTTCCGAGGTAGGGGTGGTTTGCACATAAGATCAAATATCTATGAAAAGACTACTGCAAATTACTTATCATCCCGGCGTTTTTGTCTAGTGTGACAACTGCACATATGACAGGAACTACTGCACTATTATATCTTTAGCATTTAGAATTACTGAACTTTTAGATAAACATAACTTTTTCAAGTTTCTGCGAGAAGCACCGGTCAAAAGAGTTCCAAATTTTCGATTTCATAAGTACAATCCAAGGTATTCTAGTCCATGTTTCACCAGCCCTCTAGATCTTCCAGATTTTATGTAAAAATTAGTTCAGCCAGGGAAGTCACAAAAGCAACAGGGAAATCACAAGACATGCACAAGCATCATCTGTCATACCACCAGTGTGAAGCTGACGTCAAACGCTTAGTTCACAGACAAAATAAGCAAGTATCGTCACTGCCTCCGACATTTCACCAGCCCTCTAGATCTTCCAGATTTCATGTGAAAAATAATTCAATCGGGGAAGCCACAAAGCCAACAGGGAAATCACAAGACATAAACAAGCTTCCTCAGACGATGGCAGTGCTAGAGGCTGACGTGAAAATGTTTAGTCCGCGGAATTGACGTCATCTCTCTGTCTGTGTTTGACGACCTGCCTGAGGCTGACGTCAAATGTTTAGTTCACGGAACTGACCTCTCTCTCTCTCTCTCGGGAGCCAGGGTGGCCGAATGGTAGAGCGTTGGACTTTCAATGCTCGGGTCGAGAGTTCGAATCCCGGCTGGGGCCAAATGTTTGTGCTGGCCTTTCTCTCGTTGCCCCGTATTAGAAAGCACCCTTACGTGGTGGAAAAGGACGTTAAACTCCTAAACACCCACCCACCCACTCTCTCTCTCTCTCTCTCTCTCTGTCTGTCTGTCTCTCTCTCTCTCTCTCCCCCCACCCGGCCCCACCCCCAGTCACGTGACTAATCGGTCGAGGTCGTAGAGGATCTAGTGTCATTGGTAGAACTTGGAGAGGGGAGAACCGGCAACAATAACAACAAAACAGACAAAATAAAATGAAATTTGGAGAAACAACTTTGTAGGACGGGGCCGTTCCTCCTTGTTTTCCACTCAGACTAGTCAGAGCTCTATTCCTTTTTCGTAAGACTATAGTATTTGGACTAAATTGAAGCATGCAAGTACACCGTCACCATCACAGTCATGCACACACAAGTGCAACTACCGGTACTGCAAAACAACAGTCGTCTTTAGGGATGCCTAGTAATCTTAGAATATGTGATTTAATTCAAAATAGACTGCCATTCCATCTGGTCTCATACCTGTTTGGATCACAGTCCTTCCCGGCCGACGGCTGTTGGTTGATGTGCTGAACCTCCAGGTGAGACTGTATACCGTCAGCTGAAGCGTCCCCATCGTAAGGCACGTCGTGTATGGCATCGTCGTCATATGCACCACGAGGATCTATACACAAACATCACAGGAACCATTAATCTTGATTATATTCTCAACAATTTGAATGTCTCTTTAGAAGAATGAAAGTGACATGGTACGTTGTATGGTACACCCTCCCCCCCCCCCCACACACACACCCTTTGATGTTGAAGTAAGTACATTTGTGGCGCAAGCATCAGGAATTTGGGAAAGCTGTGGGTATTTTCAAACGATCACACTGGAAAATAACCGTTATCCTGCGCCTGTCCACAGCAATACATTGAGTGTGCCATCCCTCAATAAGGTATAGTTAGTAAAATTATTCTTAAAAATCAAATGACCTTGTTTCCTAGAACGACGCTCCCGGAGCTGCTTTTTCTTTTGTTTCCCGCTGTAGGGTTGTTTGCGAGGCATCCTCGGACCAAGTTGCCAACAACAAGCTTTGCAAAGCCCACCAACACACGCACCCTACAGCTTGCCTCTTCAAATGACTGAAAGATCAGAACATCCAACAAATGAAGTGGCATTTGTATGTTTTCTGAGACCCATGCAAACAGAGTATCGTATTCTCGTTTCAGAATGAACCTTGAGCCAGTCTGAGATGCAAGAGATGCCAAAATGTCAAAATTTTGTAACTGCGTACACCAGTAACGAAACTAGGGCGGCCATATTGTGGTCCCGCAGAAGTTATTCAATTATTTTATTTCAATAAAAAAAGAAATGTATGAAATTATTGCCTGTATTGTGTTGATTAACAATATACAAATTACCACAAAAATACACTTTTTAGAACAATTTATAGTTTTCTGCTGAACTGTTATGTTTTCATCGAGATGTAAACATGGCGACGGCCAGACCAAATTCCTGACGCCCGTACCACACATGCAGTTTCTTCAACATCGAACCGTATTAAAACCCACGTGAAATATGGAATTTGACAGGGACGTCAGTGTTCTCTTTCGAGATGTTATTACAAAGCTCGACAGACACCTTGAAGTGTGCAGAAATGCTGGAAACAGGTGCGTATCCATGCCTTTTTGCCCTCATTCCCCTCGCATTCAGTTTTTAGGTCATGTCAAGGAAAAGATGCCAGGGTGTAATTACTTCATCAGATTGAGGAGGACATGTGGTATAACTTGCTACCCAGTAACCACGTCAACTCATTTCTATAATGGTGTACTCCACAAGCAAAACCGCTGACTCTTCAATTATATTCCTGCTAAGGTATGCAAACTGCGTGTATGTTTATCATGACAGAAGTTTCGAAGGTATGTTGTAGGAAAAAATTGACAGTGACATATCAGTAATCAAACTTTCTTGTGTGTATATACATGTGTGGTCTATAAGAAGAATCACTTCATGGTGGAGAAAGCAAATTGCATGCGGAGTGTAGTTATTTGTGCAGTATACATACTTATGCATGCTGTACATAGAAATCATTATATATCCTTACAGAAAAGTACTAATATTTGCCACATGTATATAAACATATAAATGTGTGTTTTGTTTGCTACTTGATAAAATACTTTCACTGGCATTTCAGTTTCCGAGATCTGCGTCAACGTCTGTTCCACGTCATCGACAAAATGGGAGAAGCATCTGCTAGGGTAAGTTACTCTACCACAGGAATCTACCCTGCTAGGGTAAGTTACTCTACCACAGGAATCTACCCTGCTAGGGTAAGTTACTCTACCACAGGAATCTACCCTGATAAGGCAAGTGAATGCCAGGGGAGGTTATGTCTGCTAGGAAGGGGGTGTTTACAGTCATTTACTGTGGAGCAGTACTGTGGGGAGAATGATTAACTAGTTTTCATGTTCCTGTCCCACTACTGTAGTGGTCACTGGGGCTGAATTCTGATTGTTGTCTTCCTGACTTGAAATTTGTGGATGGTTTAGTTTATAGGAGGATACAGTGTTTCCTATGATGCACTACAGTGCGTAAAATATGCGTAGAAATCCAAAACTGATGCGGCCAATTTAAGTCACTGTGTCCCAGGGGTGCATGTTTTTTTTCTGGTACTGCTGTATCTGCCAGTTCAAACGATCTTTTGTCAGAGCTGATGACAGAATAGTTGCGTGAATAGTGATGGCTAGTGATGATTCAACTAAAGTTTAACGTCTGGTCAAAAGAAGAGACGGGTAGTGACTATACCTGTACGTGTGTGACTGTCCATGTGTGTGTGTGTCTGTGTGTAGGCACAAGGTTTACCTGGAGCCATCACCACAGGCAGCAAGCTGGAAGTGTCTGATCATCATCTCTACGTTATGAAAGACACAGAAGTGAATTACAGGTAATATGATGACTTATTTGTTATCAGTGTGTGATGTGTGTAACTGTAATGTGTGTGATGTGTGTGATGTATGTGATGTGTGTGATGTGTGTGATGTAATATCAAGACTTGACTGGGCACCATCATCAGTCGCATTCATTACCCATTGTACATTGAAATCACTAACTGTAGCAAGTGTATATACTGTTATACTGTTTCTTTTTCCCCCTTTTTTTTTTGTCTTTTTTTTTTTAAATTCCTCTCTCTTTCGCTCTCACTTTTTTTCTTCTTTTTTTTGGAGGGGGGGGGGGAGGAGGGGGGATGTTCATTCCGTAGCAATCTTTTACTTTTTAAAAAAAATATTACTATACCAGCATTTCCTGTATGATGCTTAAAATATTATTGATTATATAGTATTATTCTATACTTAAAGCAAGTGATAGAGCTTTGATTTTGATTAAGGTCAACTGATACAGGTATCCTATCATACTGTCATACACTAACCAAGCTGGCATTTTCTCGTGGTGTTTCCTTGTTTCCAGAATAATTGGATTCCTTAAGGTTGGACGCAAGCGCCTGTTTGTGTATGATCGCCATGGGCAACAGTGGGAGATGAACCCGTTATGTGTCCTTGACTTCTACGTCCATGAGTCACGACAACGCATGGGGTGTGGGCGCCGTCTCTTCGACTTTATGCTGAAGGTGAGGGTCACATGCTGAAGGTGAAGATCACATGCTGAAGGTGGAGGTTACATTGACCATTAGCACTAAAACCACACCGCTTTGCTGGTGGATATTTCTCTCATTGTTATGTTAATGTATATATACTTGGTGCTCGTAACTGCTGGATCAGTGTGTAATTTTATTAAATGTATCAATTACTATTGTAATTTGTTTGCCCGGTGGATACATGGCCCTCGTGCCCAGACCGTGACTCTTACTTCACCCAGTAGACAGTGCAGAAAACAATGGTTTATGTTGATGGCTTCATGAATATTCAGTTCAAATAATATTTTGCCTGCCATCTGTTGTAGAGTGAAAACCTTCAACCACAGCACTTTGCTATTGACCGTCCCTCTCTCAAGTTCTCCTCCTTCTTGGCCAAGCATTACGGCCTGAGGGCGGAAATCCCTCAAGTCAACAACTTCGTCATATTCGAGGGATTCTTCACCAATCGCCCAGGTCAGGATGTGACATGTGTGGTGGTGGATGCAGGTGCTGGGGGGTAGGGGTAGTGGTGGTGGCGGTGGTTGTTTTTGTTTGCGCAGTTATGTACTCTGACACACACGCTGTACTGGTGAGGTGAGATTTCCCTTTAGTTGCATTGACAGTTTAAAAGTTCAGAGGAACAAGGCTTAAATTCTGACCTTATTCAAAATGTAATCATGAACGTTGTTATACGTGTATTCAGTTTCCTTTTGTTGTTCTTGAGTTGAAGTAAGGAATATATTTTAATTTTTACACAATATGAATTACTCATAATTTGTATGATGTCCTGGTGTGCTGTGATGTGTGTGTGTCCTTGGTTTCCAGGTTCAGATTTTATCAAGAATCGACACAACGGTCAAAATCGACCGGCAGATTATATCAGCAATGGTGAGTTGCTAGGAATCGTATGTAGAGTTTATACTGATAGCATACCAGTGGGGGCAAGAGTTGTAGTTTAATGTTCTACTTTGTACACACACACATGCCTACACACACACACACACACACACAAACACACACACACACATAAGAGATTATTGTAATGGTTGTTTTCCTCAAATGACGTCAGTGGGCTTACTGCTATATTTCCATGTTTCAGTCATATCAATTAAACTACATGTGCTTCCCTCGTTGGAGCGTCTGGCAAGAAGTTTGCCAGGCTATGCTGCGTGTTGTGTTCATTATACCGTGGGATACTGAATTCTGGGGGCTCGGTCCTTTAATTTGATTGACAGGAGTGGGGATGTCCATAGAGCAAGTGGAGCAAGAAAGGGAGATTATCAAGAGTGAGATCTAGTGGTAGTGCGTGTATGGATTATCTGTTACTGGTGGTTTCAGAAGGGTCCCAGTCACAACGAGCGATGCACAACAACTACAACATCCAACACCACTATCTCCGCAACAAGAACAGACCACCTTCTGGTTACCGTGCCAGCCAGGTGGCTGCAGGACTGCCAAGTTCTCGTCACTCTCCACAACATATACAACAGGAAGTGAGTTCTCTTCGTATGTCATGTGTCTGGACATAGCATTAACCGATCAGTTTGGACTGTGTCTTTGTTGTCACAAGTGTTGTTCCAGAGGTCATTTCGTGTGACTGACTGTGAACCACGTACAGACCAGACTGGGATATTATGTGTACATTGTGACGTCCATGTGTATGTACCCTGTATGATGTCCATGTGTATGTACCCTGTATGATGTCCATGTGTATGTACCCTGTATGATGTCCATGTGTATGTACCCTGTGTGCAGCACGGTGTACTAAAGGAATTGAACCTGAACCCACGGTCAGCGCACAACTTAAGCACAAACCACTCCAGTCCCATGGGCAGGAACAGTCCTAAAGTTGGGTATGTACAGTATGGTACTGATCACACTCAGGGTGGAACAGTCCTAAAGTTGGGTATATGTACAGTACGGTACTTAGCTCACTCAGGGTGGAACAGTCCGAAAGTTGGGCATGTACAATTCAATATTATGAGTGGATGTGGCATGGTGTGGGTGGGTGTGGCATCTGTAGGGTGGATGTGACATCCGCTGGGTGGGTGTGACATCCAGTGGGCGGGTGTCTCATCGGGGCATCGTGTATGTGTCAACTAGTGTATGATATCCTGGATGGTTTTTGCAGATGTTTTCTGTTACAGGTACAGCGAGAGTGATCTGCGAAGCTTGTCGGCCGGGTTCCAACACCAGTCGCGGTATGGGTTTACAGAATAATATGTACAGTCGCCACCAGCCTGCACCCAACCCCACGCCAGATGCATCCCGGTCAAACCACGCCTTCAATCTCGCCCAGCGCCCGCCCAGCGGGTCCAGGAGCAAGAAGACAGAGAGAGGTTCGAGAGATTTCTGGTTGTTGTTGTTGTTGCTTTAATTGTTAGATAAACTTTTGCCTTGAAAATCTCACAGTTCTAATGACTACATGAGGTGAATACCAAAGCAAGACGAGTGCTAAAGTGTTGCCGTCACTGGCTGAGTATAAGAGCTGTGGGCTGTTTGGAGTTTCTATCACACATCAGCAGACAACAATGTGTTGCATTGAAAGCTGTACTATCATTAAGACACATGTAGGTGACTGTAGAGTGAGTGTGCAGGTCCACTTGTAAGCGCAACTGTTGCAGAACATGTTTGTCTTGTATGTTGCATGGTTTGTGATTGTGTGTGTTTGTGTTTCAGTTGAAACTCCTCCCTTGCTGCAGCGTGAAGCTCCTCCACGTGATTACCTCAACTCATTCAACATGCATCACGATTACCAGGGCCGAGGGGGCCACCTCAAGGTACCCAGTGATCCCAGAATGGGTCCCTCTCAACCCTCCGCCAACATGGACAGTGTTAAAAACACCACAGGGTGTGTACATATTGTTTTTGTTGCGTGATACATGTACCTTCGTTACACACATAAGTATTGCTGTTACATAATGATTCGTCTTGCACTTGATTTTGGGTCAGACTTTCATGCTTCTGAATGGGTTGTGTCTGGTGAAGGAAGTGTAAAAATAAGCTCATTTGCATATTTAAATTTGCCTCCAAGCAACGTGCGGTGGTGATCGTTTCCAGGTTTGAGTGCGGTGACGGCACGTACAAAGGCGTTTCTGGTATACCAGTTTTTGCGTGTGATCGGACAAGTGACAGAGATAGTCCGTACCCTGGGTATCGCTTTACGTGGGAATCACTCAGCAGAAGGTGTCAAGCACGCTACAGGGAGACATGTGCTTTTCTTACTTTAGCATGCAACCACACTTTGTGTGCTGGTGGTTCTGTGCAATCAGTAGAGTGCAGTGTTGCCTGAGACTGTACACCTACGGACGCACACACACACGCACGCACACACACACGCACACACACGCATGCACATATGCATGAACTGTTTTGTTTAGGTGGCCAGATACCTTGTTGACAAGAAATACAAGTTGTGCATGGTGCAATATTTTGTCACTAGCATTTTGCTGAAGGAAGTACTTGTATGATGAAAAATAAGAAAAACATAATTTGTAGATTTTTTTTGTCGTTTTTATTGAAACAAAAATACTGTGTTTCACAAACTCCTTTCTCTTCATGTGCAGCTTGCCGGCGATTGGGGAGAGAACCAAGCCAGTTGCTGCGGGTCCTCTAGACAGCACGCGCTCCATGAACAGTGTTGGTGGCGGCTACTACACGCGCCCTATGTTCTACACGAACGGTGACGCCTCGTGGACTGTGATGGGCGTGTTGAGGAATCAGAACCAAATGAGTGCTCGTTACTCTGGTCACAGTCGCTTGTGGTGACGCTGCATGCTTCACGCTGCCTCACTGGGGTTCAAAAGGTCGTTAGCAATTCGTTGTATTCCTTTTTGCAGGTCATGGGATGAGTCTGTGATTAAAATGTGTGTCAGCAAGTACTTGGCCACGCATGGAGTGAGGATGTTGGGGGTGGGGGTTGGTGGGGGGGGGGGGGATTCCACATTTCAGATTCGATTTCAACAGTAGAGCAGGTAAGAGTTCAAGGCACTGTTAATAGTGAACTTGGCTTCTCAAACACATTTCCCCAACAGCTGTCAAACGTCCACCACATTTTAAGACGCTAGTATATAGAGTAACAGTTCAGCCAGCAGTGCATGTCATCCTCTGTGTGTCGTGGAAACATGGGTCAGGAATGTACTCCATCAGTCCGTAGGACGACCGTCTCTCTTGCTACATCAGTACACTGGGCAGGATTCATTTATGAAGTCACTGTACACATGCGCTCTGCTTGTACTGCCAGTGTGCATGCGGAAGTCAGTATTTTTTTTTTTTTTTTGAGAAATTTATGTCAGTTTGGGATACTATTTCAACTTTTCCTGTGATATGTTTACGCTTTTACTCATTTGAATAAACGACAGACATGTATGTGTTTGTGTTTACACACGGCCATCTCCATGAATACAAACATTCCTTGTTGATGTATTAACTATTGTATACATGTATTGTTGATCTTGTAACTTTTTTTTTTTTTTTGCTGCCCCAACTCTTTGTCAACTCCAGTGGTGTTCCTCCCAGGTCATGGGTGGAACCCACGGACGACTCGGAAGCTGGGACAATTTTTATTATGCATGATGATGGAGATGAGGATGATAGTAAGATGATGCTATGGAGGTCCATGTGGTTTGGGACTGCGTGACAGGGCCACATTCCACGCTTCCTGTCATAAATATCCCGGCACTAACTAGGCCCGGGAACTACGGCACCTGCGGTGCCGGCCGTGTAATCATCCACATCATATGACGTGTCATACCAATGGAAGCACCCCCAAAGTCGCACCTGTGAAGTGGGTGAAACTCGGCTGTGTGGCAACAGCCTCCCCATCGGGCCCATAGCACACCCGCTCTGGGTAGGAGCCGACCTAGGTAGGAAAAATCCCGCTTGCCTCGGCTGGGATTCGAACCCGGGTCTCCCGGTCCATGATCCGAAGTGCTAACCACTACACTACAGGGGCCGGTGATCTTGTAACTGTTATATATTGTTTAGTTTTGCACGCATCTGTCTATTTATGATTGATGATTTCTTTAGGGTGAAGGATGTTGCGCTTGGTTGCTCAGAGTGTTTATTTGAGTGATACGTACATCTTTTTACAACTGTCCGTCCAAAAGATTACTTATGATCACAGTCATGCCATCTGTCATCTATTTAATGATATTTCCAAACTATTGTCTGCGCACATTTGGTTCTAGGAAATTGCTTTTTTTTTCCTTTAATGTAATTAAGAGGAAAACATGCGCAAGTAAACTGACTGTATCGGATAATGCAAACTCACAGCCAATTGATAAAGATCGACTATACACATTTTGTTTTTTACTGATGAAGGACCTGCCGAGCACCCAAAAAGTCTTTTCTTCCCAAGTTTTAGTGAAAGTAAGTTGATTCATCGATTTTGGTTTATTTGTTATCTTTACATATATGTGACCCATTCTCACAAAAGGGACCATAAGTCGAAAATTATCAATTTTGAGATATGCATAACACTGCAATCTACTGGTTATGCAGAATGAAAGCTGTACTACTAAAATTGACAGAGATATCAGCAGTTGAAGTTGGCTACTCACAAGGTGGCCATACTGACCCCTAGCACTCTTTTCGCCTGTAGCGGCGTTCGGCCCAGCATGACTTACGGTCCCTTTTGCGAGCACGGGTCACATATATTTCCATGAACATAAATATGAATATTGTTGATGTTATATCTCTATATACATTCAGTGTGCACTATTTAGACCTGATAGTCTACATGTGTCTAAATTGACAAAGATGTTACGGTCACACTGTCACTACTCACACCACACCAAACCAGACGGAATGAATTACAGCCCTCACATGTGGTGGCTCATTCGGCCCTAGTAGCGGTTATTCTCAGGATTATCAGCTGCAGTCATTACTTCAGACATTCTCAAATCATATCCAAAAGGCTGAGAAAGTTGATTTGAGATCTGCTTCTTTTTTTTTTCTTTTTTTCATCAGCATTTTGTTTCATACTAGATTTTACAAGTGGGAAAATCCTTTCACCACTCTTATAAATGTATATTGTTTGATATTAGTTTTTTTATGATCCCATTTTTAGTGTGTATCATCACTGGTTGATTTTGATATAATGGTTTGAAAACTGTGTTTGGTGCTTTAGTGGCTTAATGTTCATTTTCTGAAGCAAGTTTCCGTTTTTGGGGGGTTTTTATTCTTTTGTTTTGCCAGGTACGTACAGTGTAATATGTTTGTACTTCCTTGGGTCCGCTTTTGTGCCCGTCTTGTAACAGTGGTCCATAGTGAGTAGTGTTTTTGTGCCCGTCTTGTAACAGTGGTCCATAGTGAGTAGTGTTTTTGTGCCTGTCTTGTAACAGTGGTCCATAGTGAGTAGTGTTTTTGTGCCCGTCTTGTAACAGTGGTCCATAGTGAGTAGTGTTTTTGTGCCTGTCTTGTAACAGTGGTCCATAGTGAGTAGTGTTTTTGTGCCCGTCTTGTAACAGTGGTCCATAGTGAGTAGTGTTTTTGTGCCCGTCTTGTAACAGTGGTCCATAGTGAGTAGTGTTTTTGTGCCCGTCTTGTAACAGTGGTCCATAGTGAGTAGTGTTTTTGTGCCTGTCTTGTAACAGTGGTCCATAGTGAGTAGTGTTTTTGTGCCTGTCTTGTAACAGTGGTCCATAGTGAGTAGTGTTTTTGTGCCTGTCTTGTAACAGTGGTCCATAGTGAGTAGTGCTTTTGTGCCCGTCTTGTAACAGTGGTCCATAGTGAGTAGTGTTTTTGTGCCTGTCTTGTAACAGTGGTCCATAGTGAGTAGTGCTTTTGTGCCCGTCTTGTAACAGTGGTCCATAGTGAGTAGTGTTTTTGAAAACGGTTACAGTCGTGTGCAATGTTTTATGTTACACATCCTTTTTCTTTGTTATAGTAACAGCTAGGCCATAGTCAGTACTAACAGAAAAACGATCACGTTTAAATCCATAATTATGTGTGCACAAAATGTAACACTTTCGTCTGTATGTACATCTATTACATCCATATTCGCAGCATTTCATGGTGGCATCGACAGACTGGTGTGTACATAATTATGTAGAGACTGAGAGAGCGGTATTTAATGAACACACTCCCACAGTAAAAGTTGTCAGTACATGCATGAAGTGTAGAGGGACAAGTGGATAGGCTGTGCCGGAACTATTGCTGCATGGGTTAGGGTATTTCACACTTTTGAATGTTGTTCCTGCATCTTTTACCTGTTCTGTGAGCGTTGCGACCGACATGAGTTGTGTACACCTGACTGATGGAAATAAAACGTTATCACTGCTGCAGAACAGTTATGTTCCTGGGCGTGTCTGTTTTAGCTGTGTGTGAAGTGTGGTGTCATTATAATTAGCGTCAGGCAGTGTCGTCTTCAGTCAGTAATGCATGTTCGCTCTCCATTGCTGTACACGCTACTGAAGGTTCACAGTCAGAACATGACTACATGTAACACACTGCTCAAACACACACACACACAATCAACACACACACAATCGAGACACAAAAACACACATTCAATCAACACACACACAATCAACACATAAACACACATACAATCAACACACACACAATCAATCAACACACACACAATCAACACATAAACACACACACAATCAACACACACACACACACACAATCAACACATAAACACACATACAATCAACACACACACAATCAATCAAGACACAAAACACGCACACAACACACCCACACAATCCACACACACACACACACAACTTGTATTTCATACATACTATTCCCATGAACATCACATACAAGCAGATATCACAATCGTGTATGGCATAGCTAATGAAGCAGCCACCTACATAATGACAAGCAAAGTGCACCAATGACACTGTGAAGTTTAGCACAGACCATGTACATGTACAATGTTTCCACTATTTTACATGTATAAAGTCGGCAACTTGGCAGGTGCGTGTATTTGTATTGCAAATCTGTCAACAGATATAGAGCTTTGTGTACAGAAGATTTTGAAAGATAGGGCGATGGGGTATTAGCAGACACAATATATTACGAGTGAAGTAGACAGATTCCGTGTGCATGCAACACTGCTGCTGGTCGTCATCCACATTTGAACATCTTCCGTGCAATCACAGGCAACTTTCCATTCAATTTTAAAGTTACACAGCCAATCAGATTGCAGGAATGATAGATTACACCAACCACGGGTAAATGGCAAAAGGATGAGAACTTCGGGCTGTTGCAGTATATTGCTTGAGTAGTTCCATTTCTTTCATAACATACAAGTTTCTCATGAAGACCAACTGTGTGAGTCACTGAGCTATTCTTGTGTTTATCTCGTGTAAATCATTCACATGGACCAGAAACAATAAACTCCATCATGCAACAAAACAGCAAGTAAATTATCACACAAAGATAACAAACACTTGTTATGACATACCGGTAAGATGCCGATTACAACAACTTGCCAGAGAAATACAGTCTCCCAGAAATAAAATTACTAAACAAACTCAAGACATGGGGAGTTTAAAAGAGAGAGATGTTGGTAGGTAGAGGGAAAACTAGGGGTGGGGCTTTGGGGAAGGGGAGGGTATGAAGGGTATTGGATCTATGACATGTTGGCATCCCCTCAGAACCAAAGTTGTTAAGTACCGGTAATAGCTAAGAACAATTTTCTCATCCTAATCTCAAGAAATCTGGTAAAACGTGGTGACTTTTGTTTTGAGATTCATGAAAAGATAAACATGTAGAACACAGTTTCATTAGTATAGGATTTGTAGGGACAATTTGGATGGGTGACAATAACATGTAATGAAAACAAGATACTTCCCCAGTACAACTATTTGTAAATACATGTATATAATTATATGTACATATACACCAAGCAGTAACTTGTCCCACCTAAAACTATGTACACACAAATGGAAAATCAACAAGTTTACTGGCATCTGACTCACATTCTTGCACACAATGCTCATTAAAACACTGCCGGCATACAATTGCAAAAACAAGTTTAGAATCGTTAGCATCTTCAGAATGCCTTGCGTAGTAAAGACTGATAAATACACACCTACATCACAGTCAGCATCAGCCATATGAACACAACTCTCTCTCACACACAAGTTATGCTATTATCCTTTTCTATAACTTTCTCTTAACAGTTTTGCTTAGTGTGAAGACTCTCTCTTTCACACACACACACACACACACACACACACACACACACACACACACACACACACACACACGTGAATACAACCCTCCAGTCACACAGAGCTCTGAAGTGGATCTGCTGGCAGCTGATTGGTGGAATGTGTGTCATACTGTGACACAGCACGTCATACACTGACACAGAGAGGGTCCACATTTGCATAATGCTCATCACTGCACCGACGCCGATTCCTCATTGGCTATCAGCGTTTCTTTCATCTCCATCTCGTCACCTCGTGCCCGTGACATCATCGTCTGGCGATCAGCTCTGTACACAACACACAGACAATATGATCATCGCTGTACACAACACACAGACAACATGATCATCGCTGTACACAACACACAGACAACATGATCAGCTCTGTACACAACACACAAACAATATGATCATCGCTGTACACAACACACAGACAACATGATCAGCTCTGTACACAACACACAGACAACATGATCAGCTCTGTACACAACACACAGACAACATGATCAGCTCTGTACACAACACACAGACAACATGATCATCGCTGTACACAACACACAGACAACATGATCATCGCTGTACACAACACACAGACAATATGATCATCGCTGTACACAACACACAGACAACATGATCATCGCTGTACACAACACACAGACAACATGATCATCGCTGTACACAACACACAGACAATATGATCATCGCTGTACACAACACACAGACAACATGATCAGCTCTGTACACAACACACAGACAACATGATCATCGCTGTACACAACACACAGACAATATGATCATCGCTGTACACAACACACAGACAATATGATCATCGCTGTACACAACACACAGACAACATGATCAGCTCTGTACACAACACACAGACAACATGATCATCGCTGTACACAACACACAGACAACATGATCATCGCTGTACACAACACACAGACAACATGATCATCGCTGTACACAACACACAGACAACATGATCATCGCTGTACACAACACACAGACAACATGATCATCGCTGTACACAACACACCGACAATATGATCATCGCTGTACACAACACACAGACAACATGATCATCGCTGTACACAACACACAGACAACATGATCATCGCTGTACACAACACACAGACAACTTGATCATCGCTGTACACAACACACAGACAACATAATCTCACACATGTCCAGTCTTCATTTCATGGACACTGACTTCCAACATCTGGTCCCAACACAAACCAACTAATCAACATCTCACCCAGGAACACATTAAGCCAAACATGATTATTAACTCTTTGACATCGCGAGCTTGGCCAGTGACCTACTTCCCTGCTGACGTGCATGCCACTTCTGGCTGTTTAGGGCGATGCGAATAGGTTCGCGGCTCGGTGCCTACGGCTGTTGAGAGTGACGCGAGCCGGCCCGCGTCCCAATGTGTAAAGGTTAAGTCACATTAAAAGAAATTGTCATGTTCAAGACACTAACCTGGGAAGTTTCCGTACTGCACAATGTGTTGATTGCACACACACACACACACACCCCTACATTTCTGAAACCCTAGCCATGCTTGACATTACATAAATGTAGAGAGAGAAAAACATGATGAGAGCACTTGAAGAGATGGAACATGGAACTGTAGATTTGAGATGCAACAGGTTCATTCAATCTTTTGGTTTTTCAAAACACGAGAGAGAGAGAGAGAGAGAGAGAGTACGAGAGAGAGAGAGAGAGAGAGACAGAGACAGAGACAGACAGAGAGAGGTAGAGAGAGACTGTCTCACTTTCTGCCGAGAGCCATCAGGCCGTACATGGCTCCTGCTGCAAACAACAAGATGCAACCCATTCCCGTTGTTAGGGAGAAACATAGAGCCAGTGGTGTGATGGCAGGCCTGAAGAATATCGAAACACAGGTAACATTAACATCACGCCACGTTAACACCCACACAAACACAACCACCCTGCCATCATACGTACCATCAACCCAGAAAGAAATGTGGACTTGTCAAACAGTGAATGGCATATACACAAGTGGGCAGCGTCATCATCATGAATCTAATATTTCACAAACTGGGTAACAAATATACAGTAATTAATATCAGCTTATGTGTACACATGTACTTCCAATATTATATACATAGCAGTTAGTCTCAAGACAAAGACTACACAAGAAAGGACTGTGCAGTTTTCCTAAAGAAACGTTACTCTACACATGTACATTTACTATCATAGTGGTTAGACAGCCACAGACTGGGCTGTTTACTCACAATGCATATATAAGGGCTTTCTGAAAGGGTGAGCGGTTTTCACTGAAGCGAGCAAGTGGTTGAATGAAGTCCAGGAACTGACAACAACATGGCGCCTCCAGGGCAATCACCAGGAAACCCTGAATCCTGTTGAACAAATACCGGTACATTACAATCATATAAATACCAGTACATGTACAACCATCAAACAAATACCGATATACATACAATCATCAAACAAATACCGGTACATCACAATCATATAAATACCGGTACATGTGCAAGCATCAAAGATATACTGGTATATACATGTACAAGCATCAAACAAATACCAGTACATTACAATCATTAAATACCGGTACATGTACAATATCAGTTTATCACTACTACTGTATATATATAACAGGACAAAAATGTCCTGGCAGACACTACAAGTGTAGGACATTAACTTGGTCCTGGACATTTTCAACTGTGTAGCAGACATTGGACATGATTGTGTCCCCCTTCCTAACAAAGTATCATGTCACATTTAAAACATGAACAAGAATCAGTCTATGGCCGATGTCTAACACTGTGACGGAAATGAAGCAATGCATGTTACTCAAATGATCTCTTTCACCTGCACACGTGCTTAACAGGGCTGAGATTTAGCAAACCCAGCTAAGGAGCCAGCTGGGCTCCTAACCTGGGAAGTTGAGGTTGCCAGAAAATTTTTCAGGTTGCCAGACCCTTTGATTGAAAATGTGGTCCTATTTTAAATTGTATAACTATTGCAGCTAATAAACAAGAAAACTTTCAACAACAACACTGTTTCATTTTTGTGCACTCTCCTTCTGGCAACAATCTCTGTGTCCAACTGACCGGCTGCTCATGGTTTTTGATCGAATCAAGTTTAAACAAATTTGTGCCGATTACAGCGTGTGTCAAGAGTCCGTGTACAGGCACGGAATCTCTACCACTGGCGGTAATTTTCAGGTCGACAGCCGGGCGAATAGTACCGTAAATCGAGTTCGCCAGACACCATTTTTAGGGGCCATTGGCGAGTTGGCGAGCGTTAAAGCTCAGCGCTGCTTAATCTTCCACCAGCTGTCAGTAACTTGTAATTATCAGGGCTTAAATCCAAGGACCTCGGTCATTTACCAATTCACTTTTCTAACACATAATAATAATAATACTGAATAGGTCTCATAAAGCACTAACAATCTGTTCATAGAACACTCAGTGCGCTACACACACACATTCTCACGCATACATGAAACATGAAACACTAAGTATGAGAGCGGGTGTGGGGGGGGGGGGGGGGGGGGGGGGGGACTGTCAGGAGGGGTAGTGATGCTACAGATCATATATGCTGTCTTGAAACTCACTTCCTTACCAAGGCACATATATTTTCTCTTTGAGTTTGAATTGGTTTTTCACGGCCTGTGTTGCACCAGTAACGTTTGAGCAAAGAAGCGACAGTTGATATTAAAAAAAAGAAAAAGCAATGCCCAGTCTGGCTATAAATTTTTGCTGGTAAAAATATAGTTTGTTAACTTAAAACAAATGTCATTAATTATCCTTTTAGGCAGTCACTTGCCTCAGTTTTTGGTTTGTCACATGTGCACATATATTGTATGAAATTTTATTTTCAGGTCGCCTCCATTTGCCCCGAAAATGAGATGGGCCTTGTGATCTTTTGGATGAGGCAAGGACATTTCTGGTTCTGATCATCCAGGCCAGAAGAGTCATGGGAGCCAGTGGCATTTTTCCTACGAATTGCCAGAGCTGTGTTTGCAAGAAACACTGTCGACACAGCACATGCAGCTGTATAGCGTCTGCCGCTAATTTCTGTGATATTAACTGTGATATTACTGAGATAAAGACAAATGTTTGGAAGTGAGAACTATAGTTGTGGTTTCTTTTCTTACGTGTTGTACAAATGTGTTTGTTAGCAGTGTTGTTTCCGAAAAAGAACAGCTCTCCTTAGTACTTTGTCCTGGACATGACTTGCGACATGCCACACATTAGTATGCTGGTCTATGAAAATATGGCTTCTCACTGACTTGTAACTGTGTTTACATACAAATACTGCAACTAAACATAGCATAACAACACCCCCCAAGTACTACCCGCTAGTTCTCCAGCTTTAAGAGAGAAAGTTCAGTCCACGGAAATGTCGCTCATCACACAGGACAAAATGTGTCATTTGTAATTGCACATGAAACAGTATTCAAAGCTTCCAAACCCATTTCTATTTTTCTTACCCACGTTTCATTACATTTCCATGCAGAATTTTGTTTGTCAATGAATTTATTTTAGAGGTATACATAAATATACTTTGTCCCATGCGACACGTGACACACAGTGTGCACTTCATTAAAACATGATTTTTGCAAACACCACAACTTCAACTATCTTTTGAAATATATATTTCAGTAGAGGAAAGAAGCTTTCATAAAATCATGAAAAAGTTTAACTGAAAACCAAGATCTGATTTTTGTGTAGCTGGTCCACTTTTGGGTGTGAACTTTTGGCACAGCATCATATACATATGTCCTATCATTTCTGTGTTACAGTGGGCAATATTTAGGACAAATGTCCTATACTTTAAGTGGCTGCCGGGACACTTGTCCTGTCTTAGTTGCCATGGATGTAGTATGAAGCCTGGAACTGTGTACTACAAGGAAACCACAGCAAATCCTCCTCTTCCTCATTTTTTTCTTGGCTGTATTTCTCAGTACATGTACCACCAGCATTCATGGAATACCCCGATCTGCACTTGATACACCTACAGGAACTTGGATTGGACCGGATTTAAATTATTCCCAAACGAACTTAAACCATGTAACATTAAAATATTTAAAATTTTGTGGAATAGGTAATTACATGAGCATGATGCCAGCCACCAGGCACAATGGAGTGAAGGTAATACATCGGAACAGACCAGCAAATACTGCACCTGGAACGGAAAAAAAACGTGAATTTGAGTATATATATATATAGCATCAAAAGTATCGATTGCACATCCCCTGGGATGATCAGAGACTTCATTACAAAGCAATAGCGGCATTAGTGAATATGTTAGTGGGAAATCAAAGGAAATGACTTTGTAAGAAGACGAACTGCTGATCACGAGCAAAGGAGGGAAAAACGAAACAAAAGCCAAACCTAAACCTCCGGCAATACACACTCCTCGGGCCCCAATCTTACACCACCATGTAATACCATCGTCTTCTGGTGGCTTTGAGTTGGATACAGTAGGCAGCGGAGTACTACTCTGTCCCTGGCCCATATTTGATATATTCAGTGAAATCAAATGAAAGTTATGTCAAGGAAACGATACAACGTTCCCGTCTCATTTGTGAAAATTGCGTCTGCTAGCAGACAACGTGTAAGAAAGTGTAACTACGTCACTTCCTGTATAAATCAGCGCAGTTAATGATGATGCAAAATAGTTATTAAGCTAATCCAGCCGATGTGCAAACGAAACTTTTGATGCTTTCCGTCAGGAATTTACTATAAACTAGAGCAGAGATTACAATAATTGCATCTCTTGGTCTTGGTCAATCGCAGGTGGGGAAAATACAATGACGTCATCGTTTCTTGTTTACGAGAGCGGACCCACAGGAAGCGCTTTGTGGCCACATGTGAAACGCACATCGCAGGTTGTGAAATCCGCGGCGTACAGAAAGATCTATCGCGTTGTTTGTGAAAATCCTGACGTTTCGCCTATTACAATAATACCAAGAAAAACTACTATAATGCCTAAAAAGAACAAAGGAAAAAAGAGCCAGGACGACGATTGGAATGACGGAGACTCAGATGAGAAGTTGGCTGCCCAGATGGAAGGTCTGGCTGTTGGAGACGGCGATGATGATGTCGACAAGAAAAAGAAAAAGAAGGTAAACTAATCTAATAATCAGTACCAACCATATTAGACACTAGTGTCTTTCTCGACTCCGCGTCACTTTCAAATATATACAGTGTAAATCATGAAATCGCAAGTTCATAATAGTCATAAGGGCAAAGCCGTGGGCCATCCCAGAACACGGAACACACACACACACACACACACACACACACTGTTACATGGTGAATGTTTAAAGAGCCCGTCGTCTTACCGAGGGATACAGTGACTCAGGCCTACACTCTTCACGTAGCGAGTTCTTGTACATGTATTTGGACTGCGGACGAAGTCTCGTTCACTCATAAAAAGACTCGTGAGCGCTTGGAAAAGTTATAGCCATGTGGAGTTTATTACAGCACGTCTCTGGTGTCACACTGCACTCTCAAGCTTCGCACATATGAACGTCTCTTGTGCACACCCACACACAAACATCTCAGAGTCTTATATACACAGTTATAGCGTTCTAGCAGATTCTGAACCTCTATTATAAAGGAACCAATCAAAAATCAGAAGGTAAATCACCTCATTACTACTTTAAAACTTGGGAAGAATTGAGAATTATCAAGTACCCGCCCGCCGAATCTAGGCGCGTTATATAACCACTTCTAATCGTAAACAACTTACAAAGTGATTTGCACGAAATTTCCTGGAGACTTAGACCTTGACCCTAAAAGCGTACCGCCATGCGAGGCAAGATAAGCTACAATCAAAACAAGGTCGCTGCTTCTAGAATTTTCGTGAGAACAATAGAAACTTATGGAAAACAGATTTACATTACTAAAACACAATATGAACTAAACGTAGCAACTTCTCTGTCTCACTCAGCCTTCTAAATAAAAACCCAATACAGCTGTTATCTTTCAGCGTATACTAACAAAACACACAGTCACGCTCGCAACACACACACACACACACGTTTACCTTTACAATAAAATAAACTGGCTAATGTCGACTGTTCCATGTTTGTGACGGTTTTAGTGTATTTGCCTAACAGAAGAAAGTTAGAAACCAAAGAAGAAGAGCACTTTGAGAGGATGTATTTTAATATTAATCATGTCTACAGTTACAGTAGTATTGTGTATATTACTGACTGTATACGTCTAGGGTAAAACAGGTCTGACAGTGACTATAAGTATAAATAATATTATATAGTTAATACTGACTGTGTGTTGGTGTGCATGTGTTTGTGCCCAGGATAAGAAGCCGAAGAAGAGCAAGATGGATCTGCTGAAGGAGGAGATGGCGAAGGGGGAAGAAGAAGGTGGGGGGCAAGAGGAGCAGTTGGAACTGAAGCCCCCTCCCCCCTCTGCAGCTGCTGCCACTGGTGATGATGATGAAGATGACGGGTTCAATGAAGGGGACGATGAAGGATTCGTCAACGACGAGGAACAGGCTGAGGGAGAGGCTGAGAAAGGTTCGTAAGAAGCAGAAAACATCACCACCTCCAAAACCCCCATATTCCTCCTCCACACCCACCGTCCAGATACAGATCTACACACCCAAAGTTTGTTTTGTGTACAGTAATAACTGTAGATTAGACTAGAGTGTACCATGCAAACTTTAGTTTTGTGTGTGTGTATAATATTGTGTGTGTGTGTGTGGAAATGTTCAGCTCATAAATAAGTTGTAAAATAAATTTATCTGCACTTGCAAAAGTCCAAAACTTGACTTACTGAGATGACTCGTTGCACCAGTTTACTTGTACACGTATATAATATATATATCCAGGGGTTATGAAAGCTGAAAAATCTTGCTAGTCCTTCGGGCTAACAAGATTTAAAACCAACTAGCCCGAAACCATTTCCACTAGCCCAAAAATACATTTTGTCAAATATAGACCTATTCGTAAATAAAAAAGATTCACAACGCTTTGATAAAGTTCTGTTATGAACACGCGGTCGCCATGAAGGGTTTCCTGATTTCTGGGATGCGCACGCACGGCGCGCTTCACGGAGAAACCAATCTGCACTCACTGAGGTTTTTATTACGGAGAGTTTAGCGAGTAGCTCGCGCTAAAAATAGTTACTCTCATCCCCGCGTCACAACAGAAACTGAGAGGGGGGGGGGGGGGGGGGGGGCTCATTGACAGTACCTTGTGCGTTCAGCTCTGTGAAAATAGAGGCAGCTTTGCCTCGTAATCTCAACTAGTCCGGCGGGCCAGTGGTAAAACAATTTAACTAGTCCGACGGTATTTTCACTAGTCTGTGGGCTGTCGGACGAGTCTTTTCATAATCCCTGCAATCTGTAATGTGCCGATGTCTGTTGCATGAGTGAATGCGTGTGATTAACGTGAGCTTGCATGTTGGGTTCACTTCAAGATGCTTGCATGTTAGGTTCACTTCAAGATGCTTTAGGCCAATATATTTCTCTTGTTGGGTAAAGCAGCTATGTTGCACATTCACTATTATGAGTTGCAGCCTTTATCTTGTGTCTTCTGTGTGTGCAGAGGACGAGGGGCCAAAAGTGAAACTCAGTAAAAAGGAGCTGAAGAAGTTGAAGAAGCGGGTACGTTCTGTGCTAAATAATGGGGTTTTTTTTAATGTGACCCTACATGGCAGTCTCTCGCGTAAGTTGAAGAAGCAGGTATGTCGCACAAACTGTGCTAAATGATTCTTTTTTATGTGACCTAAAACGGCAGTCCATGGCGTAAGTTGAAGACGCGATAATGAAGCGTGTAACTGTAATGATTTTTTAAGTGGCCCATGGTCCATGTGGTTGTCTTATCAGTACAATACAACTTCTTTTGGGCGACCACCCCGCTGGCCAACCGGGAGTGGTCTTAAAAGAGAGGTGGTCACCCAAAAGAAGCTTCAGACAGTGAAGAAGTGCAACCCAGTATCATTGTAACATTGGTCTGCACAGGCAGGTGGTCTCCCAAAGGGCTGGTCACCCAAAAGAGGTTCTACTGTATCACAAGTGGGAAAATATCAGAGCTAGTTGCGTAGTAGTAGCTTAAAATCGTGTAATGGTGCTTCATTGACGGACCTTTTTGCAGGCGGAGTTCCTGGCGGAGATGGAATCCGTGGAGGGCGGTCAGTTTAGTGTGTCGCAGGCTGAGAAGTCGGCAAAGGGGGCCATCCTAGAAAACCAGCTGGACATCAAGGTGTGCTTAGATTTTACTCTGTGTATGTGTGTGTGTGTGTGTGTGTGTGTGTGTGTGTGAGTGTGTGTGTGTGTGTGAGTGTGAGTGTGTGTGTGTGTGAGTGTGTGTGTGTGTGAGTGTGTGTGTGTGTGTGTGAGTGTGTGTGTGAGTGTGTGTGTGTGTGAGTGTGTGTGTGTGTGTGTGTGAGTGTGTGTGTGTGTGTGTGTGAGTGTGTGTGAGTGTGAGTGTGTGAGTGTGTGTGTGTGTGTGTGTGTGTGTGTGAGTGTGTGTGTGTGTGTGTGTGTGTGTGTGTGTGTGTGTGTGAGTGTGTGTGTGTGAGTGTGTGTGTGTGTATTCTTTTCAATGAACGTTTTCCAGGGCTACCTTTCAAGGTTTGTACTGACCAAAAAACGCATTTACTTTTGCAGATTGAGAACTTCTCCATTTCTGCGCGAGGAAAGGATCTGTTTGTTAATGCTTCACTGCAGATCACACACAATCGCAGATACGGACTTGTTGGGCCTAACGGGTTGGTACACTATGAGTATGAGGGGTCGTGTGAGTGGGTCTTTTTGTGTGATGGTGTGACGGTGTGTGTTGGTGTGGCGGTGCGTGTTGGTGTGACGGTGCGTGTTGGTGTGACGGTGCGTGTTGGTGTGACGGTGCGTGTTGGTGTGACGGTGCGTGTTGGTGTGACGGTGCGTGTTGGTGTGACGGTGCGTGTTGGTGTGACGGTGCGTGTTGGTGTGACGGTGCGTGTTGGTGTGACCGTGCGTGTTGGTGTGACCGTGCGTGTTGGTGTGACCGTGCGCAGGGCTGCCACTCTTCCTCCTGTGGCCTGATTTCCGGCTTTTTGAACCGGCTGTGAAGAGCTTTCCGGCTTTTTAAAGCCGTTTCCCGGCTTTTTCGGCGAAATAATCGCGAGTCTGTGTCTATCGCTGGACCGTCGTCCTTCCCGGGTAAGGTGCATTTTGCGCCTCATATTGTCATATTCAGGGCTGCCACTCTTCCTGCTGTGGCAGGATTTCGTGCTTTTTGAACCGCCTGTGAAGAGGTTTCCGGCATTTTAAAGCGTTTTCCGGCTTCTCCGGCTTTTTCCTGCTTTTCCGGCCAAAAAAAATCGGGAGCCTCTGTCTATTGCTGGGCCGTCGGCTTTTCCGGGTAAGGTGCATTTTGCGCCCCACATTCTTTGGCGACGTTAACCCCCCCCCCCCCCCCCCCCCCCCCCCCCCCCCCGCTTTTCACTGTCTTCGGGCAAAGTTGTTTTCCTGCTTCTTTTCCGGCCAAAAACCTCGCGAGTCTGTGCCTATCAGCACAGCACCCGACCACTGCCGCTCCCCCCCCCCCCCCCCCCCCCCCCCCCCCCACTTTTCACTTTCTTCAGGCAAAGTTGTTTTCCTGCTTCTTTTCCGGCCAAAAACCTCGCGAGTCTGTGCCTATCAGCACGGCACCCGACCACTGCCCCCCCCCCCCCCCCCGCCCCCCCCCCCCCCCCCCCCCCCCCCCCCCCCCCCCCCCCCCCCCCCGCTTTTCACTTTCTTCAGGCAAAGTCGTTTTCCTGCTTTTCCGGCCAAAAACCTCGTCCTTCCCGGGTAAGGTGCATTTTGCGCCTCATATTGCTGTGGCAGTATTTCGTGCTTCCACTGGCTCCCTGTAGTTTGGCTTTCCTTCCATTCAGATTTTGAGGGTCAATTTTCAGGCTTTTTGTCTCTCAGAAAGTGGCAGCCCTGCGTGCGTGTTGGTGTGACGGTGCGTGTTGGTGTGACCGTGCGTGTTGGTGTGACGGTGCGTGTTGGTGTGACGGTGCGTGTTGGTGTGACGGTGCGTGTTGGTGTGACCGTGCGTGTTGGTGTGACGGTGCGTGTTGGTGTGACCGTGCGTGTTGGTGTGACCGTGCGTGTTGGTGTGACCGTGCGTGTTGGTGTGACGGTGCGTGTTGGTGTGACGGTGCGTGTTGGTGTGACGGTGCGTGTTGGTGTGACGGTGCGTGTTGGTGTGACGGTGCGTGTTGGTGTGACGGTGCGTGTTGGTGTGACGGTGCGTGTTGGTGTGACGGTGCGTGTTGGTGTGACGGTGCGTGTTGGTGTGACGGTGCGTGTTGGTGTGACGGTGCGTGTTGGTGTGGCGGTGCGTGTTGGTGTGACGGTGCGTGTTGGTGTGACGGTGCGTGTTGGTGTGACGGTGCGTGTTGGTGTGACCGTGCGTGTTGGTGTGACGGTGCGTGTTGGTGTGACCGTGCGTGTTGGTGTGACCGTGCGTGTTGGTGTGACGGTGCGTGTTGGTGTGACGGTGCGTGTTGGTGTGACCGTGCGTGTTGGTGTGACCGTGCGTGTTGGTGTGACCGTGCGTGTTGGTGTGACCGTGCGTGTTGGTGTGACGGTGCGTGTTGGTGTGACGGTGCGTGTTGGTGTGACCGTGCGTGTTGGTGTGACCGTAGCGTGTTGGTGTGACCGTGCGTGTTGGTGTGACCGTGCGTGTTGGTGTGACCGTGCGTGTTGGTGTGACCGTGCGTGTTGGTGTGACGGTGCGTGTTGGTGTGACCGTGCGTGTTGGTGTGACCGTGCGTGTTGGTGTGACCGTGCGTGTTGGTGTGACGGTGCGTGTTGGTGTGACCGTGCGTGTTGGTGTGACCGTGCGTGTTGGTGTGACGGTGCGTGTTGGTGTGACCGTGCGTGTTGGTGTGACGGTGCGTGTTGGTGTGACGGTGCGTGTTGGTGTGACGGTGCGTGTTGGTGTGATGGTGCGTGAGTTGATGTATTCCTGCGTTCACGTATCATTTTACAATTTCAGGCATGGGAAGACCACTCTGTTGACACACATTGCCAGACGAGCTCTGAACATCCCGCCAAACATTGACGTGCTGTACTGTGAACAAGGTCAGTTACTCAACTTACTGTGAACAAGGTCACTGGCTGTGAACAAAGGTCAGTTACTGTTACCAAGGTCAGTTACTCAACTTAATGTGAACAAGGTCACTGGCCGTGAACAAAGTCAGTTACTGTAAGTGTGAATGGATATTGTGAACATAATTGGTTACTGTGAATAAATATTAATAGTAATGCTGTGAATAAAGCCAGTGACTGTAATCTGATAGTCTTTGCTATAGATCTCTTGGTTTGCCATCTCATGTCCAGTTTGGAGCTCATTGTCCTGAAGTGAGAGTTTTGTGTGTTGGTGTATGTGTACAGAGGTGGTTGCCGACACGACCAAGTCGATCGATGCGGTGCTGAAGGCCGACACGAAGCGAATCAAACTGCTTGAGGAGGAGAAGAAATTGACCAAGCTTGTCAACGAGGGCAATGACGATGCTGCGAGCGACCGCCTGAAAGAGGTCTCAGTGTCTCACTCACTTTAGTTTTGCTCGTTTCTTATTTTAGGTTGTTATGAGTAGGCGGAGGTTTGATTGATAGCATAGCCAGCAGTATACAGTCTGGCCAGTTTTCCTGGTTGTACAGGAAGCTCTTTGTTTTTCTTGTTCTAAAGGAAATCCATGCTTTTCGCGGCAGAAGGGTTAATCCTGGCGAAGGAGAGTTGCGCTGGGCAATCTTCCAGTGTCATATACACTATACAGATATACTGATGTAGACGGCTCTCAGTCCATGTAACCATACTGCTGGATGCTTTGCTGATGATCTGCTTCACCACGTGGGCTTATGACAGTTGACATACCGGAGATGTTTTTGTTCAAACATGGAACACAGCTCAAAAAGCGCTGGTAAAATTAGAGCAAAGTCATGTAGCCACATGTCACACGAGAAACACAGGAAACCACCATGTTCGCTGTTTGTTTGGACTAAAAACACTCTCGTGTGACATCGGCCTTAGGAAGGTGAGAATGTAATGTGTTTGTGAATGGTCATCGCTTTGAGTCCTGCTCCCTCACACTTACTTCCCTTGTTCCATGCTCTGAGTAAGTCGTCAGCTCAGGAATGGGAAAATCTGGATGGTTAAACACTTTGAGCACAGGGTCTGACTGCTGTTTTAATCTGTAGTGTAGTGTCGGCTTTACCTGTGTTCATAAACGGCACTAGATTTACATGTGTACCGTCATTGGTGCAGGTTTACGAGGAGCTGAACGCTATCGGAGCTGACGCTGCAGAGTCCCGCGCACGGCGTATCCTGGCCGGTCTCGGCTTCACCAGGGAAATGATGGAGCGACCAACTAAAGATCTTTCTGGTGGTTGGAGGATGAGAGTATCGCTCGCAAGGTCGGTTGCAACACCTGTCACTTGAGTGGTCACTTGGGGACCCCCACCTTTGTCTGTTCTTTAGATCAGCTAAGATATAGTGGATTCACTTTGTACCTATGTCTACTGGTTGTGTTTGCAGTATCTCGGAAACCATTTAAAAGTTGGCTTGTGTTCCATTAGTTAACTGACAAGTCTGCACTGTACACTGTTTATTTGTTTTTGTTTTTTCATTTGTGTATCTGTGGGTAGTGTGATAGCCCCTGTAAGTACTGTGATATGTATGTGTGTGTGTGTGTGTGTGTTAACAGAGCCCTGTTCATGGAGCCCACACTTCTGATGCTGGATGAACCAACGAATCATCTTGACCTGAACGCTGTCATCTGGCTGGACAAGTGAGTGCTTGTTTTTTTACTCTATTCACGTGGACCAACCATTGTACACTGCACTTGAGTATGAATACCAAACAGTTTTGCTGGTATGCAAATTCAAGTATTGGACAACAGTAATTTATGTTTAGCTTTTCTTTCACGTGTACATGTTTTTTGTACTGGTCAGGTATTCACTCTTCCACAGGGGGAGTCTGCTAACAAGTGGAAGTGTTGTGTCAAAATTGAAAACGAAAGAAAATATAAACATCTTCTATAATCCCGTTTGGCTTCAGTTATCTGAGATAGTCCTATATTATCTCACTTATTTAAGATAATCTCATTTTGCACCAGCTGTCTGAGATAATCCCGTTTCCCCCCCCCCCCAACCCCACTCTGTAAAAATCCTGTTATGCCCCCAGTGATCTGAGATAATCCCATTTTTGCCCCCCAGTTATCTCCAACAGTGGAAGAAGACGCTACTGGTGGTGTCACATGACCAGAGTTTCCTTGACAACGTGTGTACAGACATCATCCACCTGGACCAGCAGAAACTCTACTATTACCGTGGCAACTATGGTACCATATCATCTCTTCTTCTTTTTTTTTCTCTCTCTCTCTCTCTATCTCTATCTCTTTCATTTCAGCCGCGAATTAGTCTTTGTGGCTTGCGCGGCTTTAAGCCCTAAAAACTCACTCACTCACTCACTCTCTTTTTTTTTGGGGGGGGGGGGGGGGGGGGGGGGCTAGGGGTATGGGGGTGCGTTCCTGCATTTATATTAGGTACTTTTACCTCACAGTTTGTGGGCATGTATACCTGTAGATTCTGGCTGTACCCATCGTTTTTGAGTACACCCATATGGGGGTTTGCGGGTATGCCCATAGTTTTGGGCATGTATACCTGTAGATTCTGGCTGTACCTATAGTTTTTGAGTACACCCATATGGGGTTTGCGGGTATGCCCATAGTTTGTGGGCATGTATACCTGTAGATTCTGGCTGTACCTATAGTTTTTGAGTACACCCATATGGGGGTTTGCGGGTATGCCCATAGTTTGTGGGCATGTATACCTGTAGATTCTGGCTGTACCTATAGTTTTTGAGTACACCCATATGGGGGTTTGCGGGTATGCCCATAGTTTGTGGGCATGTATACCTGTAGATTCTGGCTGTACCTATAGTTTTTGAGTACACCCATATGGGGGTTTGCGGGTATGCCCATAGTTTGTGGGCATGTATACCTGTAGATTCTGGCTGTACCTATAGTTTTTGAGTACACCCATATGGGGGTTTGCGGGTATGCCCATAGTTTGTGGGCATGTATACCTGTAGATTCTGGCTGTACCTATAGTTTTTGAGTACACCCATATGGGGGTTTGCGGGTATGCCCATAGTTTGTGGGCATGTATACCTGTAGATTCTGGCTGTACCTATAGTTTTTGAGTACACCCATATGGGGGTTTGCGGGTATGCCCATAGTTTGTGGGCATGTATACCTGTAGATTCTGGCTGTACCTATAGTTTTTGAGTACACCCATATATATGGGGGTTTGCGGGTATGCCCATAGTTTGTGGGCATGTATACCTGTAGATTCTGGCTGTACCTATAGTTTTTGAGTACACCCATATGGGGGTTTGCGGGTATGCCCATAGTTTGTGGGCATGTATACCTGTAGATTCTGGCTGTACCTATAGTTTTTGAGTACACCCATATATATGGGGGTTTGCGGGTATGCCCATAGTTTGTGGGCATGTATACCTGTAGATTCTGGCTGTACCTATAGTTTTTGAGTACACCCATATGGGGGTTTGCGGGTATGCCCATAGTTTGTGGGCATGTATACCTGTAGATTCTGGCTGTACCTATAGTTTTTGAGTACACCCATATATATGGGGGTTTGCGGGTATGCCCATAGTTTGTGGGCATGTATACCTGTAGATTCTGGCTGTACCTATAGTTTTTGAGTACACCCATATGGGGGTTTGCGGGTATGCCCATAGTTTGTGGGCATGTATACCTGTAGATTCTGGCTGTACCTATAGTTTTTGAGTACACCCATATATATGGGGGTTTGCGGGTATGCCCATAGTTTGTGGGCATGTATACCTGTAGATTCTGGCTGTACCTATAGTTTTTGAGTACACCCATATGGGGGTTTGCGGGTATGCCCATAGTTTGTGGGCATGTATACCTGTAGATTCTGGCTGTACCTATAGTTTTTTGAGTACACCCATATGGGGGTTTGCGGGTATGCCCATAGTTTGTGGGCATGTATACCTGTAGATTCTGGCTGTACCTATAGTTTTTGAGTACACCCATATATATGGGGGTTTGCGGGTATGCCCATAGTTTGTGGGCATGTATACCTGTAGATTCTGGCTGTACCTATAGTTTTTGAGTACACCCATATGGGGGTTTGCGGGTATGCCCATAGTTTGTGGGCATGTATACCTGTAGATTCTGGCTGTACCTATAGTTTTTGAGTACACCCATATGGGGTTTGCGGGTATGCCCACAGTTTGTGGGCATGTATACCTGTAGATTCTGGCTGTACCTATAGTTTTTGAGTACACCCATATGGGGGTTTGCGGGTATGCCCATAGTTTGTGGGCATGTATACCTGTA
The DNA here is from genome assembly GCA_018292915.2 of Batillaria attramentaria. Classification (NCBI taxonomy): domain Eukaryota; kingdom Metazoa; phylum Mollusca; class Gastropoda; family Batillariidae; genus Batillaria; species Batillaria attramentaria. The sequence continues at coordinate 288,661 of JACVVK020000561.1, read as the reverse complement.
GATTCTGGCTGTACCTATAGTTTTTGAGTACACCCATATGGGGGTTTGCGGGTATGCCCACAGTTTGTGGGCATGTATACCTGTAGATTCTGGCTGTACCTATAGTTTTTGAGTACACCCATATATATGGGGGTTTGCGGGTATGCCCACAGTTTGTGGGCATGTATACCTGTAGATTCTGGCTGTACCTATAGTTTTTGAGTACACCCATATATATGGGGGTTTGCGGGTATGCCCACAGTTTGTGGGCATGTATACCTGTAGATTCTGGCTGTACCTATAGTTTTTGAGTACACCCATATATATGGGGGTTTGCGGGTATGCCCACAGTTTGTGGGCATGTATACCTGTAGATTCTGGCTGTACCTATAGTTTTTGAGTACACCCATATATATGGGGGTTTGCGGGTATGCCCATAGTTTGTGGGCATGTATACCTGTAGATTCTGGCTGTACCTATAGTTTTTGAGTACACCCATATATATGGGGGTTTGCGGGTATGCCCACAGTTTGTGGGCATGTATACCTGTAGATTCTGGCTGTACCTATAGTTTTTGAGTACACCCATATATATGGGGGTTTGCGGGTATGCCCATAGTTTGTGGGCATGTATACCTGTAGATTCTGGCTGTACCTATAGTTTTTGAGTACACCCATATATATGGGGGTTTGCGGGTATGCCCATAGTTTGTGGGGCTATTGGTTTTGATCATGTGTGAGTGCACTGTATTTGTGTGTCTGTCAGCAACATTCAAGAAGATGTTCGTCCAGAAGAGGAAGGAGCAAATGAAGGAGTATGAGAAGCAGGAGAAACGGCTGAAGGAGATGAAGGCGTCCGGCAAGTCCAGCAAACAGGCTGTGAGTACTTGTAGAATGCCCCTACACTGGATGAGTACTTGTAGAATGCCCCTACACTGGATGACGCTAGTGTGGGGAATCCCTGAACCAGGTTGCAAACACTTGCTATGTGTCTCCAATCACCCGATCCCTCTCGGCCCTCCCTCCCTAAACACACCAACAGCAACAAACAAAAAAAACCCCTAAAACAGAAAGAACCAGCAAACAAACCAAAACCAAAAGTGTAAACAAAAATCCAAAAACTTTATTTTACAGACAGATTTGTCTTTGATCAGGTGGGCGTAAAATAAATGAAAGTTAAAAAGTCTTTACTTCTTGTGGGCAGGAAGCGAAGCAGAAGGAGGCGTTGACACGGAAACAACAGAAGAACCGCAGCAAGCAGGCCACCTTTCAGGAGGAGGAGAAAACCGCAGGAACTGCTGGTCAAACCCCGCGACTACATCGTCAAATTCTCCTTCCCCAACCCCACCCCACTCAACCCTCCCATCCTCGGCCTGCACTGTGAGTTTCTGTCTCTCACTTTCTCACCCAAATAAACCTATTTAGGTTTGAGAGAGTTATCTCCTGCTAGGTAGCTCTGCGGTGGCACCAAGTATGATAAAGGGAGGCCACTTAACACGGTACATGTGCATGTACTGTCTTTTCTCCCCCCCCCAAAAAAAGAAAAAAAGAACCACTTCATGATGTTTGCCAAATGGGAAAAATGAGTAGTTTTCATAAGCACATGTCAAACACATGTTCCGTTGTAGGGAAGCCCCCTTTATTTTTTTGTTTTTTATTCAGCTAGTGAAGTCGTGTGTCTGTCAGAGATACAGGTCAAACAAGTCAAACATTGAAAAACGTTTCCTGCAACATGCATGTCAGCATCAACCACACGGCAGTGTGTTCAATTAACAAAAGTGAAATGTGTGGTTTGCAGCTGTCACGTTCGCCTACCCTGGGCAGAAACCACTCTTCAAAAACGTTGACTTTGGTATCGACATGCAGTCCCGAGGTATGAGCAGGTTTAGATACAGCTGTGACAATGTCAGTGTTGTAGTTTAGTATTAAACAAGGAATTTGTGCCACTAACAACATGATCTAGATACAGAATTTTGTTAAATGGATGAGTCTTGTTTTCTGTATGACACTTGCACGAGTGTGAAGATTAGCAATGGTGGGAAATTGAACTAGCCTCTCATTATACTCGCCACACGCCCCACATGTATCACTACTTACAACAGTTTGATGGCTTACAGTCGGTGAGTTGTGTGAGAGCTGGTAGATTGAATTGATGCGATCAGTGGAGCTGTGTTTGTGACATAACGATGAGTTGATAAGAACTAGGTGGCTGGGTACTATCAGCTGGCTGTGAGTGTTTGTATGTAGATGATGATATTTGTATCCTCAGTTGCCATCGTTGGACCGAACGGAGTGGGCAAAAGTACGCTACTGAAACTTCTCACGGCAGAATTGCAGCCAGTAAGTGTGTTCCACCAGATCTGTGTGTGTGTGTGTGTGTGTGTGTGTGTGTGTGTGTGTGTGTGTGTGTGTGTGTGAGAGAGAGAGAGAGATTCTTTGACAAGACTTTGAGAGTGTGTTCAGTGTTTGTGGCAGATAGTGTGAGGGTGTTTGTGATAGTGTGTTGACAGTGCTGGGTAGATCTAGATGTTGATGTGTTGGGTGGGTTGTGAGAGTGTTTGTGATAGTGTGTTGACAGTACTTGGGTAGATCTAGATGTTGATGTGTTGGGTGGGTTGTGAGGGTGTTTGTGATAGTGTGTTGACAGTACTGGGTAGATCTAGATGTTGATGTGTTGGGTGGTTGTGAGGGTGTTTGTGATAGTGTGTTGACAGTACTGGGTAGATCTAGATGTTGATGTGTTGGGTGGGTTGTGAGGGTGTTTGTGATAGTGTGTTGACAGTACTGGGTAGATCTAGATGTTGATGTGTTGGGTGGGTTGTGAGGGTGTTTGTGATAGTGTGTTGACAGTACTGGGTAGATCTAGATGTTGATGTGTTGGGTGGGTTGTGAGAGTGTTTGTGATAGTGTGTTGACAGTACTGGGTAGATCTAGATGTGATGTGTTGGGTGGGTTTACAAGGTGTCCTTGTCAATGTCTTAACACTTTCAGTCATGTCTTCACTCCTTGGTTTTCCTCCCTATGATGGTCACATGTTGATTTTCTGTTACAGACAGAGGGCGAGAGAAGAATAATCACAGATTGGTGAGTAGGGATGACTGGTGGTTTTTTCTTTTAGAAGTTTTTCTTTTTCTAGTTTTATCACTCGCGTGTCTCGCTATGCTGTATCATGAAAGAGTGTAAATCAGAGTTGTTTCACTGTTTGGGATGAATCACCTTTCTTTACTCTTGTCTGTCTTGACCAAGTTTTGGCCACGTTCTTGGCTTCAGATTTCATGTTTGACAGATTTGATTTTTTTGTGCCATCTTGGTGGCTCACTAGTGATGAGACTGACTGTAGTGTGCATGTTACAGCGCGTGGGGAAGTACGATCAACACTCGGCCGACCAGCTCAACCTGGATGAGACACCTATAGAGTATTTACAGGTAAACAGTTTGCAGTCCCTCAGTCACGCTCTCTATCTGAACTGGCTGTATTGTTATGTTTACTGTAACACAGTTGAGGTTTAATTTGTTTGATGTTGGGAAGTTTGTATAAGTGGAATAGGTGGGACACCTGTAGAGTATTTACAGGTAAACAGTTTGCAGTCCTACAGTCACGCTCTCTATCTGTACTGGCTGTATTGTTATGTTTACTGTAACACGCTCTCTATCTGAACTGGCTGTATTGTTATGTTTACTGTAACACGCTCTCTATCTGAACTGGCTGTATTGTTATGTTTACTGTAACACGCTCTCTATCTGTACTGGCTGTATTGTTATGTTTACTGTAACACGCTGTCTATCTGAACTGGCTGTATTGTTATGTTTACTGTAACACGCTCTCTATCTGAACTGGCTGTATTGTTATGTTACTGTAACACGCTCTCTATCTGTACTGGCTGTATTGTTATGTTTACTGTAACACGCTGTCTATTGAACTGGCTGTATTGTTATGTTTACTGTAACACGCTCTCTATCTGTACTGGCGGTATTGTTATGTTTACTGTAACACGCTCTATCTGAACTGGCTGTATTGTTATGTTTACTGTAACACGCTCTCTATCTGTACTGGCTGTATTGTTATGTTTACTGTAACACGCTCTCTATCTGAACTGGCTGTATTGTTATGTTTACTGTAACACGCTCTCTATCTGAACTGGCTGTATTGTTATGTTTACTGTAACACGCTCTCTATCTGTACTGGCTGTATTGTTATGTTTACTGTAACACGCTCTCTATCTGTACTGGCTGTATTGTTATGTTTACTGTAACACGCTCTCTATCTGTACTGGCTGTATTGTTATGTTTACTGTAACACGCTCTCTATCTGTACTGGCTGTATTGTTATGTTTACTGTAACACGCTCTCTATCTGTACTGGCTGTATTGTTATGTTTACTGTAACACAGCTGAGGTTTATATTTGTTTGATGTTGGGAGGTTTGTATAGGTGGAATAGGTCGGACACCTATAGAACTGCAGTCATTTACATGCAGGCCTTATTGTGAAGGTCAACAGTGTAATTATGAACAGTTTGAAAAGTAGCTCCATGTCTCCAAGTTATACATCTACAGGATACAGGGGCATGTAAACTGACTTCGTGTGTGTGTGTGTGTGTGTGTGTGTGTGTGTGTGTGTGTGTGTGTTAGCTGATCAGTATGTAATCATCACCAAATCTGGCATCACAGTGTTTTTTGTTTGTGTATATGTGATGTTATTAGTAACAAGTTATTTGCAGGAAACAAGCATAAGTAGTTTTGTTTAGATGTGTATTTGGTCATGATTACCACTATGTGTATTTGGTCATGATTACCACTATGTGTATTTGGTCGTGATTACCACTATGTGTATTTGGTCATGATTACCACTATGTGTATTTGGTCATGATTACCACTATGTGTATTTGGTCATGATTACCACTATGTGTATTTGGTCATGATTACCACTATGTGTATTTGGTCGTGATTACCACTATGTGTATTTGGTCGTGATTACCACTATGTGTATTTGGTCATGATTACCACTATGTGTATTTGGTCGTGATTACCACTATGTGTATTTGGTCGTGATTACCACTATGTGTATTTGGTCGTGATTACCACTATGTGTATTTGGTCGTGATTACCACTATGTGTATTTGGTCGTGATTACCACTATGTGTATTTGGTCATGATTACCACTATGTGTATTTGGTCATGATTACCACTATGTGTATTTGGTCATGATTACCACTATGTGTATTTGGTCGTGATTACCACTATGTGTATTTGGTCGTGATTACCACTATGTGTATTTGGTCGTGATTACCACTATGTGTATTTGGTCGTGATTACCACTATGTGTATTTGGTCGTGATTACCACTATGTGTATTTGGTCGTGATTACCACTATGTGTATTTGGTCGTGATTACCACTATGTGTATTTGGTCGTGATTACCACTATGTGTATTTGGTCGTGATTACCACTATGTGTATTTGGTCGTGATTACCACTATGTGTATTTGGTCGTGATTACCACTATGTGTATTTGGTCGTGATTACCACTATGTGTATTTGGTCGTGATTACCACTATGTGTATTTGGTCGTGATTACCACTATGTGTATTTGGTCGTGATTACCACTATGTGTATTTGGTCGTGATTACCACTATGTGTATTTGGTCGTGATTACCACTATGTGTATTTGGTCGTGATTACCACTATGTGTATTTGGTCATGATTACCACTATGTGTATTTGGTCGTGATTACCACTATGTGTATTTGGTCGTGATTACCACTATGTGTATTTGGTCATGATTACCACTATGTGTATTTGGTCGTGATTACCACTATGTGTATTTGGTCGTGATTACCACTATGTGTATTTGGTCGTGATTACCACTATGTGTATTTGGTCGTGATTACCACTATGTGTATTTGGTCGTGATTACCACTATGTGTATTTGGTCGTGATTACCACTATGTGTATTTGGTCGTGATTACCACTATGTGTATTTGGTCGTGATTACCACTATGTGTATTTGGTCGTGATTACCACTATGTGTATTTGGTCGTGATTACCACTATGTGTATTTGGTCGTGATTACCACTATGTGTATTTGGTCATGATTACCACTATGTGTATTTGGTCATGATTACCACTATGTGTATTTGGTCATGATTACCACTATGTGTATTTGGTCATGATTACCACTATGTGTTGAAAGGAGTATGAGATTATGTAGTAGTAGTACAAATGTAGAATGATCCTTGAAAGAGGTGAAAAAAACAATGTGTTCCTCTGCTAGCTCTACTCCTGCTGGACAAGCTCAACAATTGTTTTCCCCTCTCACTCTCTCTCTCTCTCTCTCACTCTCTCACTCTCTCTCTCTCTCTCTCTCTTTCAGTAGCTCACCCGTTGTTTTCCTCTCTCTCTGTGTAGCGGCTGTTTAACCTGCAGTACCAGGACGCCAGGAAGATGTTGGGACGATTTGGTCTGGCAAGTCACGGACACACCATTCAGAATCGTGACCTCTCCGGGGGTCAGAGGGCAAGGGTGGCCATGGCCGAGCTGTCCTGTCGAGCGCCGGATGTACTCATTCTGGTCTGTGAACTCCACCTCTCAGTGTGTGTGTGTGTGTGTGTGTGTGTGTGTGTGTGTGTGTGTGTGTGTGTGTGTGTGTGTGTAGTTTGGGTTAAAAGCTGAGAACTGTGTGTTCAGTTTGTGACAGTTTTACTACAGCTGCATCTAGACATTTTGAGTTTTGGACAGGGAACATCTTGCTGGGAGACACAATGAAGATGTTTTCTTCGAGAAGGGTGTGACACTCACAGTCAGTCGTTACCACGGGCAGTTAAAGCTGATGACCGATGTGTCAGCATTATTATCAAATGCAGCAGATTTCTAATTGGACGTGTGTTTATTATGTACATGTTGTTGTAGCGGTGGTGGTTGGTGACAAAAAAAGTATTATTGACATTGATATTGACGTTTTGCAGGATGAACCAACCAATAATCTGGACATTGAGTCGATTGACGCCCTGGCCGACGCCATCAGGGATTTCACCGGAGGTTGGTATTGTCACCACTGTACACCAGAATGTGTAGCCAACTGTAATTTCTTGTTTCCTAAGTACATGTGTAGTGTTGTGCAATTTCCTGTTTCCTAAATATGTGTGCATTTACAGTTGTGCCCCCTTCACTTGGTAGCTGTAAAATAGTCTATGTTGCTTGCACAGCGTTAAGCCTCACATAACTAACTACTGTTTCACATGCGAATGTCGCACAGCGCGTGCTAGAAATTTGCTGCATGCTTAACCCTTGCACTTTGTTGTTGTTTTTTTCCCTGGTCCTGAGATATTGAGGGGACAGATGGTGGAGATGATTTTTTAAAAAAAAATTGCTTACACTCCATTGTAATGTGTTTGACTAGCACTGTGTGTGTGTGTTTGTGTGTAGGTGTGATCATCGTGAGTCACGACGAGCGGTTGATTCGCGAGACAGACTGCCAGCTGTGGGTGGTGGAGGACAGGACGATCAACGAGGTGGATGGTGACTTTGACGATTACAGGCGCGAACTCCTGGAAGCGCTCGGAGAGACTCTTGCAAAGGCCCCTAACTCTTCTTGAGAGTGACTCCTCTTGTTTATATATTTACCTCATCGAAATATATGTGTGAAACTTGGGCGATGTCGCCATCTTGTCATTAAGGCGGAGTGTATATTTATGAGGTAGTGTCAGGGGCTTGTGTAAGGAGAGAGAGGTCCTGCAATACTTGTACACAAACTGGACAAACTGTGCCACACGTGAAGCCGTCTGTGGCCTACAGCGTCAGGAAGCAATAAGGTAGAGTTGGACGCACGCCATAGGCTTGGCTTCATCTTGATACGACTCTTTCAGTGAGATTTGCTTTGTGGAGCGGGAATACGGTGGAGCGTGAAGAACTTTGGGACAGTCACAGACCCACAGGTCACTAGGTGCAGGGTGGTGGGACATCGGCCTACTGCAGGCTGTGGGAAGCTGTTACTTACCTGTTGTTGATGACCGTCCATCGTACATGTCGAGGTGGCGAAGGAAGTCGTCTGGCAGTACACACAGTTCTCAGCCTGCCAACCCTCATCATTAACATGTTGCTTTTGCCGACCGTGTTGCTGTCTGACTTGATATCTGTAGAGCCAGTGGTCCAGCGTGTGACCAGGGTAACTGGGTTGGTGAGAACCTGCGTCAACAAGTGATGTTATGTGCTGCACTGTTTGTGTATTTCTGTTGGACTGAATCAGGCCATGAAAACTCTCTGGGGAAATGAGTTGTTTGTCACTCTGTTCTTGTGTGCATTTGTATGACTGTGTGTGTGTGTGTGTGTGTGTGTGTGTGTGTGTGTGATTTGTCAGCAAGTTCTTGCATCCACCTTTAATCTGTCTTAAGGACAACTTAGTGATGGAGCACTTTAGGCTAGTTTAGCATGTAATTGTATGCAGCACTTACGCGGAATACTTCTACTTCACTTGCCTCAGGAAAGTTGGTCTGTCATATACACTCATTGTGTTGGATCACACACACACACACACACACGCACACACACACACACACCAGTTATACATACAGACAACACTGTACGGCATTCACATTTTATCTAGTGTTGGCAGAAATCTGAGCAAAGCAGAAATGTGACCCTCCACTACGAAGTGAGTCTTCTTGTGCTATTTGTTCATGTTACAAGACGACTCATTTGTGGTGGAGGGTCACAAATGAAAAAAAAATAGTCTAAAGAAAATGGAAAATATTCCAGTGAAATGAACAAGCAGTCCACATTGCTCTGGTTCAACAATGGCAGTACAATGTACAGGAAATAACATAAAGTAAAAAACAGATCTTGCGTATGTACTGCTACATATTGCTTATTGATTTATGTACATATTTACTTCTTCAACATTAACTTTATTGAATATTTCTATCGGTGACTTCTGGCACAGGAAGTTAACACAGTGATTTGTGTATAAAACAGTAGAAAAATAGATATGTCATGCTCTGCAGGGGGGGGGGGGGGGGGGGGATAAAGTTCATTGTAAATTTAATATCATAGAGATAGATTTGTCACCAGGTGTATGTTCTCTGGATATTGGCGGTAAGACATATACACCGTCGTAACTTGGAGCGAAATGTCATCAACTGAGTCTCGTATTTGTACACTTTGAAAGTTAACACTTCAGATGCCGGGTGGTGAACATTAACACATGCAGGCTACCAACTGTACAGATGTCAAGATGTGTTAATAAATCACTCGTTAACCAAGTTCTCGTGATGAGACTTAAAACTTAAATGAAGCAGTTCATTCTGTCATCAATACTTGTAAACTATGCACATTCCACAGTTCAGCTGTAACAGTTCACGGGGGGAGGGGGGGGGATTTCAAGTTGGATAGTATTACATGTACAGTACTTATTCACACTTCTTATAGAGATAGTCACGTTGCTGGCGGTATAGGTCGTTGGGAAGGCTCATGATAAGACATCGCTGTACTATTTATTTGGAGTTCTCACGGTAAGATTTCATTGTAGTCCGTGAAGGTCATCCACAGTTCTCATGATGACAACTTCAAATTTGTACAGCCCATTCAGAGTCCTGGCCTGTTTATCGATTGCACCGTATATGGAGATCTCTCTGTCTCCTGGCTTTGGGGTCACTTCTGCTTCCCACGCGTTCCTCTTCAACGTCATTTCCGTCCCCGCCACTTTGACCTTGGCCAAGGTCGGGGCGTGAATACGGTACACCGTCTTCACCCCTTGAGCCACCGTGCTCGACTGCGGTTGCAGTAGCCGGACTTTGTGCGTGTGGGCAAACGTGTACGCTTGAGGAAATTGGGGACAGTCCTTGATGTCTTTGCTGGAGTAGAGCAGCAGGTCGGCCGCCTGCTGGAGAGTTTTGGCCGAGTCAGGATGGGAGGCAAAAACACGCAGCAGATAATACCCAGCACGGGGCAGACGGGCCGTAATAATGGCCCCGTCCTCTGGTATACTCGGTCATGGTGTAGCGAGCCAAGTCAGTCTTCATGTTCAGCGCATGATACAACTCTGGCTGCACCGTCACGCCCGCTTTGGCCAACGGTATAGGGACAGTCACCTGACCCGTCCTTGTCTCGAACTGCACAGGGGCGTTCTTGGTCTTCTTCAGTCCGCACTCCGTTGCCATGGGATACAGCCTGCCCCACATGCCGGACTTGTCGGGGAAGGGGTGCTGCACGGGTTTCTGGCGATGACACTCGATGACGTAGGTGACGAACTGGTACAGGGTGGTGCCGGCCTGTTCCTGGCTTCTTCCATGATCACCAGCAGGTATTTGCCGTTAGCGGGCGGTCTGACGTACACACTGCACGTGCCGTCATCCTTCAGTGACGTCACCACACCCGATCTGGAACGATAGATGTCAGTAGAGCGTTGGTAGGTAGGTTCAGTGTTAAGGGTTTAACGTGCCGGTATATCCACACATACGGGTGCCGATATTCAACACGGGGACAGAGAGGAAAAGCCCAGCACAAGGTTTTAGCTGCCAGCTGGGATTCGAACTCACGACTCAAGCGGCAGTGACAGTAGAACTGATGCTGTACCAGCTCCGGCAGCCATTCGGGTTCCCCAAGATGTGAATGTGAAGCTTGAGAAATTCATCGACGATGTGTGTGTGTGTGTGTGTGTGTGGATACTACACTAACTACAGTCAGTACCCATCATTACCTGTCTTCCTTGTTGGGGGAGTCTGGTGGTGCTAGGTACGCCGTCACAGACTCCAGCGGGGAACGTCCAGATTTCACCTTCACCTTCACCGTGACGTCATTCTTGACGTTGATAACGGTGCGTGTGTGCGTGAGGAACTGTAGGCCGACCTTGAGTGCGGCATTCTCCGGCTTGACCGTAGCCGAGAACTGCTGAAGGTCAATGGGACGCGACACCAGCTGATACTGACGACTGCTGGCAAGGTCACTGTAACCCAACAATGTTAATGTAAATAGGTCTCAAAGTCAAGGTCACTGAAACAATGCAACGTTAGCGCAATAGAACAAGGTCAGTCAGAAGGTCACGGACACTGTAACATAGCAACCTTAATCTTATGGGCCAGGCAGTCTCACCAAGCCGGCCAAGGTCGAGGCCACCGCCGGCTCACTGTTCCACAGCAAAGCGAGTGCACACTTACCTACTCGCAACGACAAAAGCTTGCATGTCATGAATGGTCACTTAGTAAAATATAATGACGATGTAGCCACGCCCACCTGTCCATATAAGGAAAATGTGTGGGGAGAAAATCCTCGGGATCTGTCAGGAACCAGTGCTCTGTAAATTCTCGTTTGAAGTTGCCTCCCCTCTCCATAGACCCAGCGCCCCACGTACAGTCCAGAGGTCGCCACTCTCCCTGTAAAATGGATATGTACATGAGTGTAATGGAGAAGGGAGCCTGTCTTCCTACATCAGTCCTGTTTATGGAACGTTAAGCGACAATTTAAACGACGGTACGTAGTTTTAGCAGACGTGTCCACAAACAAACATTAATTTGTCACAGTCGGTGCTGACTTTTTTTTTCCTCGTTGCCATGTCTTACTCTTTCATATCACGTCAGTTACCACTTTCGCCGGGGTTTAAATAAAACAAGATGACTTCCACTTCCACTGAGACCATGTGTGTGTGTGTGTGTGTGTGTGTGTGTGTGTGTGTATGTGTGTGTGTATGTGTGTGTGTGTGTGTGTGTGTGTGTGTGTGTGTGTGTGTGTGTGTGTGTGTGTGTGTGTGTGTGTGTGTGTGTGTGTGTATCAGTGTAAGCTGAGTGTGCAAGCATATGCAAACTGATGATTATTTCCCTTGGAACAAAAGTATACGAAATCTCCCTTCCAGTGTCGAAGTATCCAGACTTTACCTGAATCTGCACGAGGTTCCACGCATGGTTGATTTCCGTGTCTTCCTTGTAGACAGAATCAAAGTCATGATCCACACCTTTAGCAAACCCTTGAACCAACAGACACGGGACACTGACCGCGCTGCACAACAACAACAAGACATAAATTATGATAATTAATTGTTACGGTGTCATAACAAAGCTACACACAGTCACGGGCAGATGTCCGTGTACACACAAGCTGCCAAAAAAGAATTTGACAAACAAATAACCGCGACACAAAGGGGGTTCACGCACCGACGAACAACATCACTTTGTATTACTACAGAAGCTTTGAGTCATCAGAGACAATCTGTCGCGCAGTACTGACCACCAGCACTAGCAACACACGACATGATACTAAAGATGGCAGTGTCAGTATTCACTAGTTGTTGACCAGCACCTCAGTCTAGCAACACACGACATGACACTAAAGATGGCAGTGTATTCACTAGTTGTTGACCAGCACCTCTAGCAACACACGACATGATACTACAGATAGCAGTGTATTCACTAGTTGTTGAATGAACAGAATCGGTTTCGTTTCCTTGTCTTCTGTGTCAGCTACAACGCTTGGTCGGTGTATCAGGAAAACTTGAAAAGGGGCTTGCTGTTAAGCCTACAACCTAGACTGAGGAACACACACACACACACACACACACACACACACACACACACACACACACACACACAGAGAGAGAGAGAGAGAGAGAGAGAGAGAGAGAGAGAGAGAGTATTAGGGGCCTGTATGTGTGGAAGTGACTTATCGCCCTGACAACAGTTGCTATGCGTGTACACTTCCCTCAAAACCAGGCATCGTTTCAAACTTGAAGCACTGGCGTGATAAACTACTCCCGCTGATGTTAAAATAGAGTTAGGTTAACGCTAAGACTGGGAATCCAGAACAAACTGTACATTTTGCAGTTACTCGCAACAGAGACACCTGGTGACAGGGTAAATGTATGTTTTATGTGTATGCTTGCAGCGGCAGGCGACAAAGCCCAGTGTACGGTACAGGGTCGTTGTCAGGGGCAGCAAAACATGAGTGTAAACGGATTATTGATCTTTATTGTTGATTATTGATTAAAGTGACACGGACCGGTCTGGACAACCTTACAGAGAATAACAACCCGTTTGCTGGCGTGACTCAATGTTCATCATTGTAAGGACACGCACACGAACAGACCGACCGTGCCGCTACAACTGACTGACGCTACTTGTGATATTGCTGGCATGCATTCATAGGATGGCCACGGATTGCAGAGAAAAGCCTCTCAGGTGAAAAGACTCTCTCTCTCTCTCTTGATCTGTGTGTGTGTGTGTGTGTGTGTGTGTGTGTGTGTGTGTGTGTGTGTGTGTGTGCGCGCGCGCGCGCTACAGTGGATGAATGTTGCCGTAAAAACACACTTGTCGTGATAGCGACAATAACTTGAATCTTTAATGAAAACCTGAGTCGGTTGAGAGGAAAATCACTTGCTGTTCAGTCACGCGTATCGTTCAGTCAGCCAGAAACACTCAACACGCTTCATCATTGAAAGGAAGACAAGTGGTGTGTGTGTGGGGAGAGGGGGGGTGGGGGGTGGGCGAGGGGCGTAAGGGGGTCACCAACTTAAAATCGTAAGTGATCTTTGCCAGCATTCTGCTTGATGATTTTCCTGGTTTTAAGGTCAGTAGCGTGAAAGCCGGGATGGTACAGTAAGTTATACAATATACAGAAGTCTTCTGTTAACCACTCACTGTTGGCGTCGGTGTCAACATGTCACGTGACTTTTGTCGTCGTGGACGGATCACATGTGATGTATCCCCCCCCCCCCCCCCCCCTTTCAACCCCCTCCAATGAAAAGAAGAGAAACAGAGCGATGCAAGCAAGGAAATGAAAATAAACACTGTGTTGTTAGGGTACAGTCACAGTCACAGAATAATCATACAAGTATGAAAATAACAGATGACCTTGAACCGAAGACATTGGAACTCACTTGCACAGCGCCAGACACAGTTCTGCATAACCTTGACACACCGCCATCCTTGACCTTAGCACAGACTCAGCATCCTGTGGCCGACGAGGACCGGAAGACTTGCTTCTTGTGTCATACCTGTAACCAGGCAACGGGTAGCTGACGTCACTAGTATCCCACAGAACAGGAATCACTGCTGCTAGTGCTAAGGGAGGTAATCTTGTAAGGTGAGCGGATGTGGGGGGGGGGGGGGGTCAGTTTCTGGAGAGCCTGCTAGTGAAGAGACCATTGTCATTGTGGTAAGGAGATGTGCAACGCCGGAAAACTTTTTTTTTTTTTTAAATGAGCCAACGAATGTTTGTTTAATGCACGTGGACTTTAGTCATAGTGAGACGACCTTGATGAGAGAAAGAAGAATTATGAAACGGAATATTTGTGTTTGGGTAGTAGAGTGGCGATAGTACACACACACACACACACACACACACACACACACACACACACACACACACACACACACACACACACACACACATACACAAATGTCTATTAATAGCTGTGTGCACGCACGTGATGTTTACTGCCAACCAGCAGAAGATGGCGCGAACTTTGTGAATGTCCTCGTGACACTGTGACGTCAGATAGCTGGCCAGCGATTGGACACTGGTGGTAACACTGGCTGGGGCCTGAGAGTCAGGGAAGAAAGGTAAAATATGTTCATGAGACGCCGTGTATTTATACGTAATAGTATAATGACATTGTAATAATTACTCCATATTGACCACCAGCTGACATAGTGTACACAAACAGTCCGTTTGTTGTTGTTAATAACACGGCAATTTCCTTTACCTTGGTCCCTGGAACGGACGGTCACCGTGTATGTGCTTGCCTGCCCCCCCCCCCCCAACTTGCGCTGCCACTTCTTTTTGGCGTCTTTGACGCCATCGTATCGTGGTGGAAAAGAACGTTTACCACTAAAACAATTAATCAAGCAATTGACTGTCTGTCTGCATGTCTACCTGCCGTCAGTTCTTGTCAACTTACGAGACGTCTGACCCCAATTCTAAACCCTAACAGACTACTGATCGAGATACTGAGATATATACACGTAGTGAGAAAGTGGCAAGTTAAATGCGGACCTCACCTTTCTGGCACGGTTATCGGTGTCCTTGAACACTGTGGGGTCGGTAATGAGTCTGCACCGTTTTCTCTTGGGGGGTTTGAGGGAGGGGTTGATCTCCGCGTGGTTTGCTGCAGCAGGAAAATAACATAGACACTGACACTCTGTCATTATACACTAGCAACATGGGAGTCACATACCTCATGATCACTACACTTATTTCACTTATTTTCCTATGATTTTTTTTTTTTTTTTTTTTGGGGGGGGGGGGGGGGTAGAGGGAAGGTGGGATGGTGTTTGGTTCAAATTTCACCCCCAAACGGAAACAGCAGACGTGAAAGCAACGTACAATATAAAATGCTTAATATGCTGTTTCAAAACTTATTTGCTCCTGTAACTTAAAGACAAGAAGAAAGAATAGAAGGAAGGAAAGAAAGAAAGTAGGTCAGTAAACCCGGAATAAGATCTGACATTGGAGCTGACATCCGATATCAAGATGAGTGACTCACTCTGTGTAGAGGAGGTTTTCCTTCCACCTGGCGGTGAACTCCCTTTGGAGGATAGACAACCCATGTTGTTGACCCTAAACCTGAAAAACACACACACACACACACACACACACACACACACACACACACACACACACACACACACACACAGAGTTGTTACTTACACATGCATGGTTTCATGCAGTTTCAATGTGGCTAAGACTCTTGTTTTGTGGTTGTGTCACCAGGCCAGAAGCATTCCAGTGCAGCCGGCCGTGTCCACACTAGATGTGTAGGCCTACACGTATACCATACTGCTAATGACTGATACACGATGTGCGGCGACAGTATTTATAAAGCGCGTTTAGCTAGGATATGTGGGGCTAGATCTAAACAGGCGTATGAGAATTGGAAATTATTATTGCTATCCGCCTATTTAGCCGAGTCAAACGCGTTCATCCCAACTAAAGGCACTTCATAATAGTATTAATACTTATGTACTATACAGGTTATGATACATAATGTATATATGTATACAGGTTTATAGGTTACGATACTATACAGGTAATAATGTACATATGTATACAGGTGTTCAGTGTTGTTGTTGTTGTTGTTGTTGTTGTTGACACTGTGTTGATGGAGGCAACTGCCGGGAACAGAATCGGGGGTGTCGGTGGTGTAGCGGTTACAACTTTGTCACCCGGGCGAGAGGTCAGAATCGAGCCCCACTTGAGCCAGCGAAATTTTTCTCTCCCGTATGTGGCACCGTTCTTCTGGGCCGATCCCATCGTCGGTCATTTTCTCTGGGCCCTCCGGCTTCCTGCTCCCCCTCCCCCCCCCCAACTTTAGAAATGTTCAACCCAGAAAATTTGAAATAAATTAAATTCTAAATTCCAAAACTTAAATTGCCGAGATGACCCGCCGCAACACGAGATTGTAATGTGTCCATGTCCAGTGTGTAGGAAAATGCGTGTGATTCACGTGAGTGTGCGTTTTTGGTTCAGTTCGCAACGCTTTGAGCCAGTTCAAGAAACTGTGTGAAGTGCCCCCACAAAACACAGGTAGTAGCAGTAGTAGTAGTAGTAGCAGTTAGGTACATGTAAAAGTTACAGGAGGGAGTGGGGGGGGGGGCGGGGGATGGGGGGGGGGGGGTTGGCACCAGTTAAAATTCATAGTCACCCTGTGACGAGCGCGTCTTTTTATGGCAGGCCTGTGGTAACGGGGTGAATTCTTGTAACTGTAGGCCTGTGGTACATAGAAACGTTGTTATTTATGTAGTGACTGATTTCCCGGCCTGTTAACACTAAGGACAAGTGTAAGAGTGTCTGTCTAGTCATGAATTCAGGGTCACACTGACCTGCTGTTCCGGCGCAGTCGAAAGAAATTGATTTATGGACCGTTTGACTCAGTGGGTGTTGAGGACTGTGATGAGAGGAAAACCTCTCCCGATACATGTACGGTATAATTATATCCCTACAGGCTGACGTCAGGACGACCCATACACTCATACAGCGGAAAGTTTATTGTAAGCTAATGAACCGCCAGTGTTTGTGGAAAGTGGCTTTATACCAGACAGTCAGATTGAAGGCTATGCTACTGCGCATGACTGTATACTGACGTCAGCTGTACTGTTCGCATGGTGAACATCTGCTCACGAGGCGGAAACAGAAACAAAGTCATTTTCGTCCGACACTCGTGTGTACACATCATCATATTATTCACTGTCAACAACAACAACAACAACAACAAATCGATTTTCTTCTCACAGCGCCCGTCTCTGTCCCTGCCACCGTGTGTTTCCTGTTCAGTAATTCAGCAGTCAGTCAGGGATTGAAATCCTTCCGTAATGCTACGCGTCTTGCCGTATCACGAGTGGAGAAACTGTTTACAATTTACTAACTTGCTCATGGACACGAGAACTTCCTGATACCGTGCTGGCTTTGTCTGACGTCACGGAGTCGGGAAGGTTTGTGAAGATCTAGCGGCAGCCTAATGAATGATACCGAACTAGGTTATTTCATCAATGTTTTATTTTTACAGTGACGACACTGAAGGTAACTGTCTCAAGGACAAGTTCTGTCGAATGTTGAATCTTCCCGTCAGTCAGCAGAAACAACTGTGATAATGACTTTACCTTGAAAAACAAGACTACAATAAACCGTTGTTTCGAACAACGTTTACTCAAGCAGTTTGCCCCCCGAATACTTCAGGGGTGGGGTGGGTGGGTGGGTGTTTGGGAGTTTAACGTCCTTTTCCACCACATACGGGTGACATCAAAGACGGGGCAACGATGAAAAGGCCAGCACAAATATTTGGCCCCAGCCGGGATTCGAACTCATGACCCGAGCCTCGAACACTTGAGTCAACTGTTGGTTATCTCACAACTTACTTACACCCGCCACCTATCGAGGTTTGATAAACTGAAGTTTTGATTGAATGAGGCTTACACACAAGCGATAGCGTAAGACTGTAGGGTCAGTATAGTTTCTGTTGTCAGTGTGTACTGCCCCTAACTGACTCGTGTCAAATATAAAGGACATCGATTACGTGTTAGTGTTTCCATGCCCGTCAATTGTCCCTTCCAGTAATTTGTTATCCGAACACACGAACATGGGCACTACTGGGCTCTGATGCATGGACAAAGGCTAGGACTGACGTAAGGCCGAGACTAGCTCGACGAAACTGCGACTAAAAGATGTCACGGTATAAGCGGAGAGTATGGTGCAGGTCTGTGACTGTCTCATGGCCAAAATGCTAACATTACAAAAACAACAACAACAACAACAAAAAAAGTCTGAGACTAGTTTAGTCTCCTTTCATGCATCTGACCCTCGGGGGATTATTGTATAGTCAGTATTACATGAATAATGGATTATTGTGTAGTCAGTATCACATGAATAATGGATTATTGTATAGTCAGTATTACATGAATAATGGATTATTGTATAGTCAGTATTACATGAATAATGGATTATTGTATAGTCAGTATTACATGAATAATGGATTATTGTATATTCAGTATTACATGGATAATGGATTATTGTATAGTTAGTATTACATGAATAATGGATTATTGGATTTATATTGACTATTGTATAGTCAGTACCACATGAATCAGAGACTGGCTAGACAACTAAGGACACAGAACAGGGTGACATTACAGCGGGTACACACTGACCACCGGTAGAACCGTGACAATACAGTATCTACTACACTACACGGAATACAAGGAAACCAGTGAGTAGCCACGTTTTACAGAAATCTTACTTGCGTGTCTTGGTAACGAAGGCCAGTCGTTGGTCTCCCGTCAGTGTACACCTTTTTATCACCTGAACGCCAGTAAACGTTTCTGGGAAATACACGGCGGGTATGGATTGTGATTCGACTCGAGCCCCTCACACAGTGCAGCTTACACTTGAACAAGGAAGTTGACCCAGTCAGTCCGTGTAGCTACAGGGCTGTGTCAAGTGTCCCATGTCGCAACCCACATTACACTTGACTAAATCTACACGTCCCCAAACTGATCGCTGATATAATCGTGCCGGTGCACCAAGTGTCTGGTGTACATCAGATACGTGGGGTGCACTGGTTCGCACGCACTTACGTGTGTGACGTCACTCAGTGGACCCAGTCTCATTGTCCCTTTCATGAAGTGTCACTGACTCAAACGTCATTTGTTAGCAATGGCCGACCTTCTCATTGTAGCTCTGGTTTTAGTCCAGCGTGTGTTTGTCTACATTTGTCTACAATACGGTCATTGTTGTGTCCTGTTCACTCAAGTTACCTGGCCCGTACGTTGACTAAGCAAGTCTCCGTATTAAGATGTGGGAATTCCCGATCACGTAGATCAAACACTGACTACAGGTAGAGTAGGTGTCTACATACAGTAGTCTGTTGCTGCAGGCTTCACACTTCGGCCCCTTACCGCACACCGACAACTTACTTAACCGCCCCGAGAGAGAGAGAGAGAGAGGTCATCTGCCCCCTGAATGGCTCCAGTTAGTTGACTGGAGGTGATAATTATGATGTACCATGTAGCTATCGGGGTTGTATTTTGTAGATGCGGATCCCTACTTCATTGTATTCATGTGTATATATAGATAGCAGCGGGAAAACTTCTGTTCATGTGTACAGCGGGCATAACTAGTGACAGTCGGTTCCAATTTTAGCTGAAGGTCTGTGGGGATATTTACAATACAAGGCTAAATTTAGCAGATCTATTTTGGAGTCCACCTGTCTCCGTGACTGATTTCAGTTTACTTAATTTCATCAACAGCGACTTCATGTATTGTAGTCATTTGTAACTTTGCCTTTGACCTAAGCCTTTTGTATTACATGTACTGTCTTTTGAAGCTGTCAAAATGATTGACTTTTCTTAAAACAAAGCTGTCCAATCAGATTCATTAATAGTCACAGTGGATGCATGTAGTGTACCCGTATGTGGTGAGTAATTTGACTGGAGATGGTGGTTTGTGTTACTTGTACATGGAAATGATGATGCTGACACACACAAAGTAGATATCTTATACTGACACATCGCCAGTGACGTCAGTGTTTGACTATATTTTGTTATCATTTGTTAATGATAAACTATAGTACAATTGTTTATAATGCAATTGTTCATGAATTCCATGAACTACAATGAAGAACAATTGTTAATAGATCCCAAACTGTCATAAATGAATTCCATAATCTATAATGTAGTTGTTTATGGAATCCACAAACTTTGATACAATTCTTTATAGATTCCATAAACTATAAATACATAAACTATAAATAGTAAAATCCACTTGTTGCTTGATTACGTTAACACATGGCTTGGTCAGCGAAAGCGACATAATAGAATACGCGTCACTACACCAGCAAAATACAGTATAGCAGAGGTCGTACGGTCACAGTCGTGTCGGGTTTGGTCCTGTGTGCGAGAATCAGACAAACGGTGACCAATTGTTAACGGCCTTTTGCAAGGGAGAACGCTTTGCCGACATGTGTACATGCTCTCTTCCACAGATCTGCTTTGCGTCGTGTGTGCGTTGGAGAGAAGGCAAAATTAATATTGACGGTTGCTGAAGCCGCCATGTTGGTGTTTATGCGCATGTGTAGTGAGAACGAGTGTGGCGAAAGCGATGATGATTTGAATGACAGGATGGCAGGTTTGAGACAGAAATTGACAAAGAGGTGCAGGAAAACCTGTATGACGATGAGTACAGTGATGGATTAAACATTTTAATCACGTACAGAAACAAATGTACAGATGGCCGCCATACAGTAACACAACAAGTCAAAATCTATAAGTGTGACTATGATCATCTGACCCAAGTTGCATACATGACGGATAAATTGCCGCGAAAAATTGAATGAGATAAAAGTCGTAGAAAAACAGGTGACTGGCAGAAGAGAAGAAAGGAGAAGAGAACATATCAAACTGTACTATGGTCCAGAATGCAGCAGGGAGCGTGAGTTGGTGGTGGCAACGGCCCGTCGGTCTGGGTGAACACATCGTAATTTATGTAGAAATGTAAAGGACGAAGCGATCCGATGAGTACAGTGTCACAAGTGAACTCACTCACCGCGGTCCCCTTGGATTTCCGATACATGCGCGGCTCAGTCAGTAGTTGGGATGGGGGGGGGGGGAGAGGTTAGTAGTTTTCGTGTCCGAGGACTTTAATACGACGACCCCACACTCACTTGGCAGGACGTGAGTTCAACAGACGACGACCTCACACTCATTGGGCAGGACGTGAGTTCAACAGACGACGACCCCACACTCACTTGGCAGGACGTGAGTTCAACAGACGACGACCCCACACTCACTGGGCAGGACGTGAGTTCAACAGACGACGACCCCACACTCATTGGGCAGGACGTGAGTTCAACAGACGACGACCCCACACTCACTTGGCAGGACGTGAGTTCAACAGACGACGACCCCACACTCACTTGGCAGGAAATGAGTTCAGCAGAACACAACCCCGCACTTACTTTTCACAGCTCGACCTTGACTGATTAAACAGACAACACATACATTTTATTAAGTAATGGGATGCATCTTCTACTTCGTAACCACATGCACAAGAACGGTCGTCAGACAAATGTCTCTTAAAAAGGTGGTCGTTTAGGTCACTCATTTCGAGTCTCAGTTTGCAGTGGATACTCTGAATTGGTCTATGGACTAAGTAATAATAAGAAGGGACGATCGGATCTTCTTGAGATAAGAAACGTAAAGGAGCTGAGTGAATCGACGAGCTTTACATGATCTGGTAACTCGTTCCATGCTAAAGTAGCGGAGGGAAAAATAGAGCCTTTGTATAATTCCGTACGGCAGCGGGGCATTTGTCTTTCCAAGGGGTTCCGAACATGATAAGGGTTTACCGACGATACCAGGGGAGGAGGACGTGTGCGGAGATAAGAAGGAACCTTTCCATGAATAAGTTGAAAGTTTTGTTCGTTTGACCAAAACATGGCACACCGTTTAACCATAAAATTATTTAGAAAAGTCTGTGTTTCGCTTTGTTTGACCAACGGATTTCGGTTTTTCATGTCGATCTACAGGGAGTTGATGTTGATGTTTATGTTTATGGAATAACCATGGTATGGTATGGTATGGTATGGTATGGTATGGTAGACTTCTCCTCGGCGCACGTATCCATCTCTAATGAGATGCTCTAGGCGCCGCAAGGCTGGAGGACGAAGCAGGGAAAGCCTGCTGCCGCTAGGCGCTACTTTGTGCGCAAACCTCCACCCTGCTATTCACTCTGGTGCGTGCGACAGTATTTCTGTTTTACCACGCCACCGGCCACAGCCTACTCTTCTTCGAAAGATGAACGTGGGATTTTTTAGCGTGCACACTTGATATTTGTGCGTGCGTGTGTACACGAAGGCGAGACAGGCACCGCAAACGAGTCTGCACATGGATTTGACTCGATATGGTATGAAAAAATCCAACCATATTCCTGCCCACCGGGGACTCGAACCAGGCAGCTCAGGATCCGAAGTCGGATGCCTTAACCACTAGACCAAATCCCCTAGACCAATAACCACCTTTCTGTGCCACCGCGGTCAGGATAACAGCCACCAGACCCTCATATCATACTCGTGTTTGGTCAGGATAACAACCACCAGACCCTCATATCATACTCGTGTTTGGTCAGGATAACAACCACCAGACCCTCATATCATACTCGTGTTTGGTCAGGATAACAGCCACCAGACCCGCATATCATACTCGTGTTTGGTCAGGATAACAGCCACCAGACCCTCATATCATACTCGTGTTTGGTCAGGATAACAGCCACCAGACCCGCATATCATACTCCTGTTTGGTCAGATTTCAAAAATAATGTGAGAGAACTGGCCGTTGAAACTTTTGAATCAAGAGCGACACTTTGTTTGACCACAGCCATTTTGTGGTGTATGTTTTGGGTGCACACGTTAAACGCCCTCATTCAAGCTCCACGCTCCAAGATTGTGCGTGTTTGGATGTCGTGTTGTCAGTCAAGACGTATCACAGTGGTCAGTCGGGACCGAAAGCGGGTGGATCAGTTTACACAGTGGATCAGTTTCCACACTGTCACCACCCGAGTCACAAACACAACCCGCGCCATATCACAACCGAGCTTTTCTCGGGGTGTACTGAATGCTGGCTTCCTGTATTGTGGCAGTGTGAATATTGATCCTGTGTAGAACTGTCGGTCCTCTATAGAATATCGGTCCTCTATAGATCTATCGGCGGGTAACGGCCGCGCGCTGTGTGCGCGGTGTATTGCGTGTGTCGGGGGCAAGGCAAGCTGGGACTAGCATTGTGACGCGCCACTACATGTACTGGGAACTTTACCTGAGTTAACCTTTCTCTCGCTTAACGTGTTCACTACTGCCAGTCGGAGGAGGGATAAGGACAGGTTTACCTGAACCAGACGAAGACACGCTCTACAGTAAGATGGCCGCACACCACTGAGGACAAGAAGAAAAGGTAAGGCAAAGGTGTTGCTCAACTGTTTCGTCCTCGCCCTTGTGATCGTGTGACTGTGAGATCAAAACTGTCAGAAAACAAACCGAATAATGCTTGGTGTTAATAATGAAATAATAATGAATTGCTCTTATATATAGCGCAGTATCCCAGCAGACGCTGGCTCTGAGCGCTCTACAATTACAATTACACACACAACGGAGCTACACACACACACACACACACACACACACACACACACACACACACACACACACACACACACACACACACACACACACATCACTTTCATAACATGCAGCTGGGATCTGGATAAAATGTCGGTCAGGGGCGCACGTGCAAAGCACAGGGCCTGTCTAATCAGTTCTAGTCAGTGTTAGCGATGGCGGACAGTCAGGAAGAGTTCACGATTGTCCCCAATTCCAAGGCAAAGGCGGCCATCTGGCGACACTTTGGAGTGAAGAAAAGAAAAGCCGATGGGTTGATCGTAGAAAGTACGGCTGTATGTCTTTCCTGTCAAACTACGGTGAAAACCGCGGGTGGGACAAGCAACATGAATGCTCATATTAGGAGGCATCACCCCCAGTTGCTCTCTGCCAGTAGTGCCACACATTCGGACAGCTCACAGACTGAAGCCCCTGTGGTCAAACAGCGCCAGCAGACACTGCCTGAAGCCTTCCAAGCACAAGCCGCGAAAAAAACGAAATATCCAGCCAACTCTCCTCGGGCAAAGGACATAACGCAAAAGTTGGCTATCTTTATAGTGAAGGATTTGCGGCCGTACACTTTGGTTGAGAACAAGCAGTTTCGCTCCCTCCTGGCAGCACTGGACGAACGATACCAATGTCCCTCGCGCGATTAATCGTCGTCGTCATTCCTTTAGAATCTTCAAATCGCCGTTTATTCGTTGATTATTTTACCTCTTTTTTTTTCTTCGCCATTCCATGACAAAAGTCGTATATATTCTTTGAATGAGTCATGTTTTTGTTTCTTTCTTAATCAGTATATTTTAGTCCTTTTTGTCTTCTTCTTCTTTTCATTCATCTTTGATATTTTTTAACCGGATTCTTATTCCAATGTGTATGTACCGGGTGTATGTACAATGTTTAAATAAATATTGTCTATAAACCACGATCTGTTTTGTGTGTTCAACACTTTGTATCTTGCATTTTCTTTTTCTGTGTCCGTCTCACTTAGCATTCTTATGCTTTCAACTAATACAGATGATCTGACAGTCGTCAGCTGTTGTTACTTTGGAAACGGCGGTATACCGTTGAAAAATATCGGTACGGGCGAAAAATATCGCGGTAATACCGGTACGGTTTTCTCTGGCGGTACGCAGCACTATTTAACAGGGATAAGACAAAAGACAGGTCGTTGTACCTATATATTTTTATCCTTGGAAAATAAAGTTTCATTTTATTTCATTTCTCTTTGTGGCTCTGTCTGTCTGTCTGTCTGTCTGTCTGCCTGCCTGCCTGCCTGCCTGCCTGCCTGCCTGTCTGTCTGTCTGTCTGTCTCTCTCTCTCTCTCTCTCATTTTATTTTATTTTGTTTTGTTTTGTTGCTTGCAGCGTACGTAGTATGCAAATAACTTTTCCACTGGATAAAACAAAACACAAACGCTGGTCTGATCGTCCAGTGAGGCTGACACAGTCTGGTGTACCAGTGAGGCTGACACAGTCTGGTGTACCAGTGAGGCTGACACAGTCTGGTGTACCAGTGAGGCTGACACAGTCTGGTGTACCAGTGAGGCTGACACAGTCTGGTGTACCAGTGAGGCTGACACAGTCTGGTGTACCAGTGAGGCTGACACAGTCTGGTGTACCAGTGAGGCTGACACAGTCTGGTGTACCAGTGAGGCTGACACAAATAAAAATCTACCAAATCTCAATACATATATTATTCATACAATATCGATTTCAATCTTCTGAAAATACAACACAGATGGGGCGTGGGGGGTTTTGTGGTGTATAGATATTTTTGGAGGCTGTGTGTGTGTCATTAGGTATGTATGGGCAATTTCCTGCTAGTGACAGCTTGCACGAGTGAAATCAGATCTTTAATAATAATAATAATAATAATAGCTCTTATAAAGCGCTAGTAGTCTGCTCAAAGAGCACTCAGTGCGCTACACACACACATTCTCACGCATACATGAAACACTAATTACGTGTGCGGGGGGGGGGGGGGGGGAGGGTAGATGATACTACAGATCATAATTATGCTGTCTTGAAAAGATAAGTCTTTAGTTTGATTCAAACTGTGGGAGGGTCTGGGTGTTCCTAAGGGAGGGAGGCAGAGAATCGTTCCCACTATCGCCATGTGAACAGGACGTTGTCAAGGGCTGTAGCCTATCATCCGACACAGCGCGTGTCGTCATGTGAACAGGACGTTGTCAAGGGCTGTAGCCTATCATCCGACACAGCGCGTGTCGTCATGTGTATGTATGTATGTATGTATGTATGTATGTATGTATGTATGTATGTATGTATGTATCAGGCGCGTAGGAAGATGCTGAGAGGAAGGGGGGCCCACTAAGTCGGGTGAGCCATACGGCCGGGGTGAAGAAGGGGGGGGGGGGGGAAGTTGTGTGTGTGTGTGTGTGTGTGTGTGTGTGTGTGTGTGTGTGTGTGTGTGTGTGTGTGCCAAGGATTGTGTCCTGCGACAGCAGAGCGGGGGTGGGGGTAGGGGGCACCACTGGTTTCTTATCAAATGCAAGGGGGGGGGGGGGAGGGGCCAAAGATATTCGGGCCCCCCTTCCAAAAATCGAACGGGGGCCTGGGCCTTTTTCTCGTTGCCCCGTCTTTGATATCACCCTTACGCGGTGGAAAAGGACGTTAAACTCCCAAACACCCACCCACCCACCTGTGTGTGTGTGTGTGTGTGTGTGTGTGTGTGTGTGTGTGTGTGTGTGTGTGTGTGTGTGTGGACTGCCAAGAGTTGTGTCCAGGCCTGTTTCTCCGAAAATACTTAACCGAATGGCTTCAAATTTGGGGTATCCGAATATATCAAAATCTTAGGTTAGAGCAACTGAGCTTTTGATGATTGCTTAAGTGATTTGGGAGTTATCGCCCTTTTGAGACAAGTTGGTTGTCTAGCGTTTGCAGGCGTACTATTTATTTAAATCACTCAATTTTTTTGGAAGTAGGTAGTTTGAATACGGACTCTGAACAGTCACTATTAGGAAATGGTCGCTCTTATATTTTTCATGTAAACCATACCTGCCTCAGTTGACATTGCATGTGAACCTAGTTCAGATGCCTGTACAGTGTATCTCCGAAAAAACTCAACCGATCGATTTCAAATTTGGGGTTTCTTAATGAATCAAGATCTTTGGGTAGAGGGCCCGATCCAGGTACGATTGCACACATGATTTGCGAGTTTTCGCCCTTTTCAGAAAAGTTGGCTGTCTGGCGTTTACCTAAATCACTCCATTTTTCTGAAATAGATAGCATGAATACGGACTCTAAACAGATTGAATTTTGTAGGTAGACCTAGACTAGCCGCTGTTATACTTTTGACGTACTAAGCCGTACCTCATGAAAGTGCTGGAGAACCCATTTTACATCTCAAAATCGCTCCTACTATATACAGATAATGTGTCTAGGGTGCCATAAAAAATATACCAAAAAATTAGAACAATTCACTGCAGCCGTTATCGTCAGTTGACTCGAAACTTTGTACACAAAGCACATTTCCTCCACAAGCCACACTGACGCCTCACAAACACCGAAGAAGAGACGAAAGCGCACTGACGTAAAGTATGAGCCGCGTCGTGTTTGACGTGATGCTGGTTTTTCTTGGGGTAACCCCAGTCACGTGGCTAAGAGGTCGAGGTCGAGGTCGTACCTTTAGCCAAGAGCCATCATTGGCTTGGTTCCCGAGTTACCATGTGATATGCTAAGTGAAAGAGCTCTATAATAAGGCTCATGCACACTGCGTATCACGTGGTACACATTGTGCTCTGCTGGCCAGCGACAACGATGCTCAGTTGGCGGCTGCTGGACAGGCAAACCAAGACCCACAGGGAAAGCACTGGGCTGTCCACCACGCGCGTTTTGATGGCGTAACGTACAAGAGCTCAATATGTCGGTAAAAAACTGTTACGTGACTGCTAAATGCAGGTATGAGCATACAGTGTACCGACATTTTGTGAATCGTTTTGCGTTCACTGACGTCAGGAACGCAACCAGATTTTTAAAAAAAAATTCCTCCCCGTAAATTTTGAGTTTTTCTCCGGGTAAATCGTAAATGTGGGTTTCATCTTTTATCCACTACTTAGAAAAGAATTGTTTCCGGTGAACAAAATATAAACATCTTCATATAATACATTTGAGAAACATTCTCGACAAAATGAATTACAGTTTAAATTTTATGGTGCCTGAATGCTACATTTCCGTGGAAACACTAATGCTTCAGAGTACAAGCAAAGACCTTGGAATCAGAAACCTCTGACTTTTTGGTCAAAACTAGAAATTCAAAATTGCACAATCATACGCAGGAGGAAATAAATCAGGGGACGCTACTTACTGACACCAGATGTTTCAAACGTCTTTGGTTGATCTGATCTAAAAGATCTGGACAAACAACATCGATATTTAGAAAGCCACACGTACAGGGGAGGGACATCACCGCCTATGTGAGCACCAGCTGGAAGAAATTGTGCAGAGCTTGCGTCAGGGTAGTTCGGGTAACGCATGAGTGATCGGGGAAGTCACATCTTGATGGACGCCCTGCCTAGCGTCAGGACATCCTCCAGATCAATAGATGAAATGTGATAAAGCACCAGATGCCGGCAAAAGTTTCAACGACGATTACTCTCATCTAAAGCCGTTATTTTAAAATGTGAGCATATATAGGCCTAACCCAAGTCACCGACGTGGCAAAGAGGTCGAGGTCGTCGCGGATTTGTTGCTCCCATTACTGGTGTACATTCGGCAGAGTGAACATTTTCCCTCATTAATTTTCCCGTAATTTTCGGCACTTTATGGTCGGAATGAAGTGGCCTAGGCAAAAGCAGCTGCTGATTTTGGGGTTGTTTTGTGTAGACAGTAGATTAGTATGAGTGGGTGGCATGCTAAGTGTTTGATTCGTGAGAAGGTGAACGAAGACTGACGAGGGCAGATGTGCGATGTCAGAGTGTGTGTCAGGCGCGTAGGAAGATGCTGAGAGGAAGGGGGGCCCACTAAGTCGGGTGAGCCATACGGCCGGGGTGAAGAAGGGGGACGGGGGGGGGGGGGGGTCTGTGTGTGTGTGTGTGTTGACTGCCAAGGATTGTGTCCTGCGACAGCAGAGCAGGGGGGCCCCACCACTGGTGGGCCCCCTCTCCTCTTATCAAAAGCAAGGGGGGCCCAAAGATATTCGGGCCCCCCTTCCAAACATCGAACGGGGGCCTTGGCCCCCAGGGCCCCCGTGGTTCCTACACCCCTGCTGTATGTATGTGTGTATGTATGTATGTATGTATGTGTATGTATGTATGTATGTATGTATGTATGTATGTATGTATGTATGTATGTATGTATGTATGTATTTGTGTATGTATGTATGTATGTATGTATGTATGTATGTATGTATGTATGTGTGTGTGTGTATGTATGTATGTATGTGTGTATGTATGTATGTATGTATGTATGTATGTATGTATGTATGTATGTACACATGTATGTAGTTGTGTGTGTATGTATGTATGTATGTGTGTGTGTATGTATGTATGTATGTACGCGAGGTGGTTTATCAGGTGTGAAACATCTTACCTTATCAGGTGTGAAACAACTTACCTCCAGTCATCTGTATGTATGTATGTATGTATGTATGTATGTATGTATGTATGTATGTGTGTATGTATGTACATTGTCTCTGCCATCCATTTATTTCATTAATTGGCATTTTACGTAAACGCTTTACTTTTGTACAACCGGGAGTGCTGCCCCTCCATCCCCCCTCCCCCCCCCTCTCTCTTTGTTTCTGTTGGAATCTGTGATCCAGCACTATTCCTGACAAGCGTCTTGAGATTCAGGTCAACTAAATGTTTATTATCCCAAATGGGAAATTCAGTCGTCATGGATATACGGCGAACAATCAGACAATACATGCAACATAACATGAAAAACACACAGACTAACATATAACACACTTACAATCAGACAATACATACAACATAACATGAAAAACACACAGACTAACATATAACACACTTACAATCAGACAATACATACAACATAACATGAAAAACACACAGACTAACATATAACACACTTACAATCAGACAATACATGCAACATAACATGAAAAACACACAGACTAACATATAACACACTTACAATCAGACAATACATGCAACATGACATGAAAAACACACAGACTAACATATAACACACTTACAATCAGACAATACATGCAACATGACATGAAAAACACACAGACTAACATATAACACACTTACAATCAGACAATACATGCAACATAACATGAAAAACACACAGACTAACATATAACACACTTACAATCAGACAATACATGCAACATGACATGAAAAACACACAGACTAACATATAACACACTTACAATCAGACAATACATACAACATAACATGAAAAACACACAGACTAACATATAACACACAATCAGACAATACATGCAACATAACATGAAAAACACACAGACTAACATATAACACACTTACAATCAGGACAATACATGCAACATAACATGAAAAACACACAGACTAACATATAACACACTTACAATCAGACAATACATGCAACATGACATGAAAAACACACAGACTAACATATAACACACTTACAATCAGACAATACATGCAACATGACATGAAAAACACACAGACTAACATATAACACACTTACAATCAGACAATACATGCAACATAACATGAAAAACACACAGACTAACATATAACACACTTACAATCAGACAATACATGCAACATGACATGGAAAAACACACAGACTAACATATAACACACTTACAATCAGACAATACATGCAACATAACATGAAAAACACACAGACTAACATATAACACACTTACAATCAGACAATACATGCAACATGACATGAAAAACACACAGACTAACATATAACACACTTACAATCAGACAATACATGCAACATGACATGAAAAACACACAGACTAACATATAACACACTTACAATCAGACAATACATGCAACATAACATGAAAAACACACAGACTAACATATAACACACTTACAATCAGACAATACATGCAACATGACATGAAAAACACACAGACTAACATATAAACACACTTACAATCAGACAATACATACAACATAACATGAAAAACACACAGACTAACATATAACACACAATCAGACAATACATGCAACATAACATGAAAAACACACAGACTAACATATAACACACTTACAATCAGACAATACATGCAACATAACATGAAAAACACACAGACTAACATATAACACACTTACAATCAGACAATACATGCAACATAACATGAAAAAACACACAGACTAACATATAACACACTTACAATCAGACAATACATGCAACATAACATGAAAAACACACAGACGAACATATAACACACTTACAATCAGATAAACATTCTTATTAGTATCATCTAAATTACTTCTTAATATGAATAACGTTAATAATGTGTATCATTTAAAATAGCTATTATGTCCCATGGTCGGGAGGAAGTGTGTTCTGGTCGAGAGACGCAATGGCGGTGACTGATGACTCGATCCATCTTGTGTTTCAGACAACGACCCGTCAGTGTGCACAACGTGTCGTAAGATAGTGAAGACAATTCCAGTGGCTGCCATGGGTGTGTTATTGAGGTACATGTACTGGATTTCTCAGTCCAGACTGCGCGCAACCCTTCTGGCCGCTCTGCTGGTAGTCAGTCTCGTGTATTTCCTTCAGAGCAACACACGCAACGTTCCGGAGGCGTCAGCACTTCACCTACGTCACGTGCCCGCAGCACTGGCTCAACTGATCGCTAACCCTGACTCTGGTGATAACCCTGACCCTGACCGTGACCCTAACCATGACCTTAAGCCTGACCTTGACCGTGACTGGGAGCAGCTGGGCACTATGGCGGCCAGGAGTGGCTCAGGTTGGAAGTCTGTATCGTGCAACACATCACGACCGTTACAGAAAGTGACGCTGACTACTGCTATAGGCAATCTGACTATCTACGTCTACAACTCGGCCAGTGAGGACGTGTCAGTCACAGCACGGGCACTCAGGGGAGAAATATTTGAACGCGGGGAGATAACTCGCTTCCTGGAGATCTCGCGTGACCTTCCCCTGATCGACGTGGGCGCCAACGTGGGTCTGGTGGCGCTGCAGGCGGCCATCCAAGGGAGACAAGTGGTGGCGCTGGAGCCTGTGCCGGATAACGCGGTCCGCCTGTGTCGCGCTGCTCGTGATTTTGGCCACGCCCACCTCGTGCACGTGCTACAGAACGCCATCTCGTCCAGCGAAGGGCCGGTCACTCTGGCCATGGACACGCCAAGACAGAGCACTCACTTCACGCTGGAGAAAAACGGGCGCTTCAGTCCCACGTCATCCTACGCCATCACACTTGACCGCTTGCTGGAGATCGTCAACTTCAAGTCTGCCGCCTTGAAGGTCAGTTTGCCCCGCCCCCCCCCCCCCCACTCCCCCCCCCTCTGAAAACAGCAAGAACAGCAAAACATAAACCAACAACAGCAACACACACACACACACACACACACACACACACACACACACACACACACACGAACTTCTCACTACGTAGAGCTCACGTAGAAAGATGGCGACAAGGACCAGAGACAGGACGAGGAACATTTAGTATTATTTTAGTGTGTTGGATAATTTACACGTGACAACAGAAACTTTCACACTACGTGTATAACGGGCAGGGACGGTTTGGTGGTGTCTGTTTTACTAACAACATGCATGTTTACATCACTCTGTGTGTGTGTGTGTGTGTGTGTGTGTGTGTGTGTGTGTGTGTGTGTGTGTGTGTGCGTGCAGATTGATGTTGAAGGTCACGAGGGTCACGTGCTGGCGGGTGCTGAGCGGCTGTTCCATCAGATGGACATCCCCCTGGTGTGGCTTGAGTGGGAGCATGTGAAGCGTCTGCCGGACTATGGCGGCCGTAGTATTGTGGACTTTATGCACAAGTTTAACATGACGCCGTACAATCTGATGACGGGGAAACCACTACACGAGGACGACTGGCTCAAGTGGCCATTCACTGTACTGTGGAAAAAACACACATCTACATAGCAGGTCTTGTGAATTCCCCGCCCCTTTCCATCATTATCTCCCTTCACTGTACTGTGGAAAAAACACACCTCTACATAGCAGGTCTTTTGAATTCCCCGCCCCTTTCCATCATTATCTCCCTTCACTGTATAAAACACACCTCTACATAGCAGGTCTTGTGAATTCCCCGCCCCTTTCCATCATTATCTCCCTTCACTGTACTGTGGAAAAAACACACCTCTACATAGCAGGTCTTTTGAATTTCCCGCCCCTTTCCATCATTATCTCCCTTCACTGTATAAAACACACCTCTACATAGCAGGTCTTGTGAATTCCCCGCCCCTTTCCATCATTATCTCCCTTCATTGTTTTGTAATAAAACACACTTTTCCATAGCGGGTATTGAGACCCCCCCCCCCCCCCACCCCGGCACCCCAAGTGTATTGTGGAAAAAGCAAATGTTGAGGACTTGTGGAAGGCCAGACTAAACATAACAGAACAATACACTGTACCTTCTCTCTCTCTGTCTCCCCTTCCGTACCATCCATCTTGCCTCTTCCTTTTTCATCTCCACTCCCCCCGCCCCCCTCCCCCCCCCCCCCCTTTTTCATGTTCACGTTCTGATGGCAGAGTGTGGCTGCTCTGTGTGGAAACATATTGTCTCCCTTTCCACTCCGTCCCCCTCACGGCCGGTTCTCCCCCTTTTGCTCCCTTAACTGTTGTCGCGAGTTTGGGACTTTTTGTTGTTGTCGCCAGCTTACTGTGTAACACTAATTGTTAATGTCTGTTGAATAATTGGTTTTTTTCCGAGGGTAATATTAAAGGTTCTGATTTCGTTGACAATAAATGTGTTCATTTACTTCCGCTTTACGTATACTTTCAAGAGCAGTCTTTTTAGACACCCCCCTCCCCCCCCCCCCCCCCCTTCAACCTATCTTGGGCCAAATATTTGTGCTGACCTTTTCCTCGTTGCCTCGTCTTTGATATCACCCACCCACCATGGTGGAAAAGGACGTTAAACTCCTAAACACACCCCCCCCTTCCCCGACTCTGTGTGTGTGTGTGTGTGTGTGTGTGTGTGTGTGTGTGTGTGTGTGTGTGTGAGGACAAACTGTGAATTTGTTTCAGCATGACAGTGACTGACTGACGGAGCGATACTCCATGTGTGTGTGTGTGTGTGTGTGTGTGTGTGTGTGTGTGTGTGTGTGTGTGTGTGTGTGTGTGTGTATGTGTGTGAGGACAAACTGTGAATTTGTTTCAGCATGACAGTGACTGACTGACGGAGCGATACTCCATGTGTGTGTGTGTGTGTGTGTGTGTGTGTGTGTGTGTGTGTGTGTGTGAGGACAAACTGTGGATTTGTTTCAGCATGACAGTGACTGACTGACGGAGCGATACTCCATGTGTGTGTGTGTGTGTGTGTGTGTGTGTGTGTGTGTGTGTGTGTGTGTGTGTGTGTGTGTGTGTGTGTGAGGACAAACTGTGAATTTGTTTCAGCATGACAGTGACTGACTGACGGAGCGATACTCCATGTAAACTGGAAGTGACTGTTTCCTGTGATACCACACCTACATCAAAACACATATAACTAAGAACGAGTTTTTTTGTTTTTTAAATTTTTTTTATGTATTCAGTGTAATGACCAGCAGGTTCAGGCGCTGCATCTTTTGTCGTACGGAGATTTCATGCGAACCGGACGACAGGTGCGACACCTTGTGGAGACCCGGATCTGGTGAACGGCATTTCTGGTGTATCTCCCACTGTACAGATCTTGACCGCACGTGATATTCATACCTGTATTCTGCCTACTGCCACTGACATCTTCTATGTCCTGTTGGAAAGCCGGGGTAGCCGAGCGGTAGAGACTGGAGTTGGACTTTCAATGCCTCGGGTCGTGAGTTCGACATCCGGATGGAGCCAAGTATTTGTGCTAATCTTTTTCTCCTTGACCCGTCGTTGAGATCACCCTTACGTGGTGGAAAAGGACGTTAAACTCCCAAACACCTACCCACCCTCCTTCCTCTCAGTCATACCTCCTACTTCCTGCAATATGATGTACATGTACCTCCTACTTCCTGTACCACATACCTCTTCTGTAGCTCATACCTCCTACTGCTGTAGTTTACTACTCCTACTCCTACTTCCTGTACCACATACATCTTACTTCTGTAGCCCATACCTCCTACTTCTGTAGCTCATACCTCATACTTCCTGTACCATATACCTCCTACTTCTGTACCTCACACCTCCTACTTCCTGTACCACATACATCTTACTTCTGTACCTCACAGCTCCTACTTCCTGTACCACATACATCTTACTTCTGTAGCTCATACCTCATACTTCTGTAGCTCATACCTCCTACTTCTGTAGCTCACACTTCCTACTTCCTGTACCACATTCATCTTACTTCTGTAGCTCATACCTCCTACTTCTGTAGCTCATACCTCATACTTCCTGTACCACATACATCTTACTTCTGTACCTCACACCTCCTACTTCCTGTACCACATTCATCTTACTTCTGTAGCTCATACCTCCTACTTCTGTAGCTCATACCTCATACTTCCTGTACCACATACCTCCTACTTCTGTAGATCACACCTCCTACTTCCTGTACCACATACCTCCTACTTCTGTAGCTCATACCTCCTACTTCCTGTACCTCATACCTCCTACTTCTTGCCAACGACCGGTTCAGTGTAGACCAAACGGTACACAGTGCGACCTTGACATTGCGTGCGCTCCAGGTTGCTATGGTACTTGTGGATGGCGTCCGAGTTGGTCATGTCATGAAGACCGATATTACTGTGTATCTGGCGGTACACGCTGTCCTGTAACAAACACAGTGAGTTAGCCAATATTGTCCTACAAACTGTCCTATAACAAACACAGGGAGTTAGCCAACTGTCCTACACACTGTCCTATAACAAACACAGGCAGTTAGCGAACAGTGTCCTAAAACAAACACAGGGAGTTAGCCAGCACTGTCCTACAAACTGTCCTACAACAAACACAGACAGTTAGCGAACAGTGTCCTACAAACTGTCCTAAAACAAACACAGGGAGTTAGCCAACACTGTCCCACAAACTGTCCTATAATAAACAAAGGCAGTAAGCGAATATTGTCCTACACACTGTCCTATAACAAACACAGGGAGTTAGCCAACACTGTTCTACACACTGTCTTATAACAAACACAGGCAGTTAGCGAACATTGTCCTACAAACTGTCCTATAACAAACACAGGAGTTAGCCAACACTGTCCTGACACTGTCCTATAACAAACACAGGGAGTAAGCCAACACTGCGCACGCACGCACGCACGCACGCACGCACGCACGCACGCACGCACACACACACACACACACACACACACACACACACGCGCGCGCACGCACTGTAACCTTTCTAAGGAGTGAGGATTGGGCGTGGTACTTGTGAGAGAGAGTAAAGGTAGCATTATTGGTCGGTGTTTTACCGTGAAGCTGTGCAACTGTTCCTGGTTCTGGATGAGTGTGTCCCAGGTTCGTTCGTTCTTCGCCTCCACTATATAGCACGCCTCAGTCCCCACAAACAGCACGATGTTCTGACGTCATAATTACACAATAATTAATAGTTAGTCCCCACAAACAGCATGATGTTCTGACGTCATCATTATATTAATAGTTAGTCCCCACAAGCAGCACGATGTTCTGACGTCATAATTACAACATTAATAGTTAGTCCCCACAAACAGCATGATGTTCTGACGTCATCATTATAACATTAATAGTTAGTCCCCACAAACAGCACGATGTTCTGACGTCACAATTACAACATTAATAGTTAGTCCCCACAAACAGCATGATGTTCTGACGTCATCATTATAACATTAATAGTTAGTCCGCACGATGTTCTGACGTCATAATTACAACATTAATAGTTAGTCCCCACAAACAGCACGATGTTCTGACGTCATCATTATATTAATAGTTAGTCCCCACAAACAGCACGATGTTCTGACGTCATAATTACAACATTAATAGTTAGTCCCCACAAACAGCATGATGTTCTGACGTCATCATTATATTAATAGTTAGTCCCCACAAGCAGCACGATGTTCTGACGTCATAATTACAACATTAATAGTTAGTCCCCACAAACAGCATGATGTTCTGACGTCATCATTATAACATTAATAGTTAGTCCCCACAAACAGCACGATGTTCTGACGTCACAATTACAACATTAATAGTTAGTCCCCACAAACAGCATGATGTTCTGACGTCATCATTATAACATTAATAGTTAGTCCCCACAAACAGCACGATGTTCTGACGTCACAATTACAACATTAATAGTTAGTCCCCACAAACAGCATGATGTTCTGACGTCATCATTATAACATTAATAGTTAGTCTCCACAAACAGCACGATGTTCTGACGTCATCATTATAACATTAATAGTTAGTCCCCACAAAGAGCACGATGTTCTGACGTCATCATTATAACAGTAACATGAACAGTCAGTCCCTACAAACAGCACCATGCTCTCTCTCTCTCTCACACACACACACACCACACACACACACACACACACACACACACACACACTCACACAGAGAGAGAGAGAGAGAGAGAGAGAGAGAGAGAGAGAGAGAGAGAGATACTGACGTGGTTGTCATCGTACTCCACACCAAATCCATGGATTGTGTCCACCAGCTGAGGATGGTCGTGTTGGGGCTGTTGCAGTCATGGACGGTCGTGTTTTTACTAGACGCTTAGCGAACGGTAGTTCTGTTACAGTGCTGAACTGCGGGCCATTTTACTCGCACTTCGGCACGTATACCAGTCTATTGATTGTAATTTTTTAATCTTGTCAGACTCCTAGTCGGCTCTCCAGGCTCTGCATGGCAGAAGATTGGATCACCCGCTTCTGGTGTTGATCCATGAACTGCATGCATCCTTGATTGCCGACAACAAGGACATTGTTTTCATTTGGATCCCAGGTCATGTCGGCATTCGAGGAAACAGGTGCGCTGATCGGGCTGCGAATGCTGCTCGCGATGGCCCTGTGGAGGATGAGCGCATGGCCTGTTCTGATTTTAAACCTTTAGTTTCCGAGTTTGTTCGAAAGGAGTGGCAGACCCAATAGGCTGCTCTCCCGGAGAACAAACTGTTCAAAGTTCTTCCAAACATCTGTGATAACCTCCCTCGCTGTCGACCTAATCGGCGCGAGGAGGTAGTTCTTAGCCGGCTCCACATTGGGCATACCTACATCACCCATTCCCATCTGTTGAAGGGGGAGGATCCCCCTTGGTGTGTCCCATGCCACGAGTCTTTTACTGTTGAGCACTTCCTAATTTCATGTACGGATCTCACTGAGATCCGTGCCAAACATTATTGTGCAGATTCACTGAAGGTGCTGTTCAGGGATGTCCCTCCCGACAGCATCTTCAGTTTCCTGAAAGAGGTCAACCTGTTCTATAAATTATAGACTTCAAATATTCAGTCTTTCACTGACCACCTATGTTAAATTTTTTTTTTCTCATTTAGACCCGATAGATTTTTCATATTTATTTACATCTTGTTTTAATGCGGGGATTTTTATGTTTTATAGGACCTGGCAGGAAGGGACTTTCATGAGCCGCGAATTAGCCTTTGTTGCTTGCGCGGCGTTAAGCCCTAAATAACTAACTAACTAACCACCAGCTGACCGGACACGAGGAATGGCAGATCCAGCTGGGCCTGTTACCACAGTACACTACACACTATACACTATACACACTATACACTATACACAATACACTATACAGTACACACTATACACTATACAGTACACACTATACAGTACACACTATACACTATACAGTACACACTATACACTATACACACTATACACTATACAACACACACTATACACTATACACACTATACAGTACACACTATACACTATACACACTATACGCTATACAGTACACACTATACACTATACACACTATACACTATACACACTATACACTATACACACTATACACTATACAACACACACTATACACTATACAGTACACACTATACACTATACACACTATACACTATACACACTATACACTATACACACTATACAACACACACTATACACTATACACACTATACACTATACACACTATACACTCTATACACTATACAGTACACACTATACACTATACACACTATACACTATACACACTATACACTATACAGTACACACTATACAATATACAAACAATACACTATACACTATACAGTACACACCATACACTATACACACTATACACTATACACACTATACACTATACACACTATACACTATACAGTACACACTATACACTATACACAATACACTATACAGCAGATCCAGCTGGGCCTGTTGCTTGCAGCGTACGTAGTACGCAAATAACTTTTTCACTGGATAAAACGCTGGTCTGATCGTCCAGTGAGGCTGACACAGTCTGGTGTACCAGTGAGGCTGACACAGTCTGGTGTACCAGTGAGGCTGACACAGTCTGGTGTACTACACACACATGGAAATAAACATCTACCAAATCTCAATATATTATTCATACAATATCGATTTCAATCTGCTGAAAATACAACACAGATGGGGCGTGGGGGGTTTTGTGGTGTATAGATATTTGTGGAGGCTGTGTGTGTGTCATTAGGTATGTATGGGCAATTTCCTGCTAGTGACAGCTTGCACGAGTGAAATCAGATCGTTCCCACTATCGTCATGTGAACAGGACGTTGTCAAGGGTTGTAGCCTATCATCCGACACAGCGCGTGTCGTCATGTGTATGTATGTATGTATGTATGTATGTATGTACAGTGCAATCCGGATGTATTAAAGGCCCTCGGGACCAATATTTTTTATTAATACATCCGGATTATCACTACATCCATAATCCGGTTATAGTAATATTTTTGTAGGCTTTATTAATACATCCGGCACATCGGTTGTAGTAATATTTTCAAAGGTTTTATTGCTACATCCGGCGCATTGGGTAAACTAGTCACAAGGCCGACTAACCAGACGATGACGTCGCTAAATCGTGTAACCCAGGAAACACGAATGAAAATAATTTTCTTTTTAAAATGTTCTTTCCCTCTCTTCATTTATGCTTTCAGATCAAAAGACTAGGTGGCGTATGCTTGCTTATTTATTGATTCGTCTGATGTCAATGTTACCATGCTTACGTTGGGGGTGGGTTTCGATCTCAGATATAATTGTTGTTGACAAAACTATTAACTCATTCCTGCCGAGGGCCGAGAGTTTATCGTCCCAGCGCCCCTACCCCTTCGCTCCTAGGGCCGAGAAACTCTCGTCCCAGACGGCTCACTTGTTTACTATGACTTTGAATATGATATAGAGGGGAAGCCTCTTATCTTTTTTCATTCAACACTTATCAGTCTTCCCTTGACCTTGAGCCAAGGTCATCACCAATGGCATGCTTTTGGTGGACATACTTCACCAGCTGGTAATGGTGCAGGCCTGGAGCGTAATTCTACCTGGGTTTCCTTGAGGGCTGAAAGAGTAAAATCACCAGTTCAACAGTTTCTCTGGCAAGTGATTAATCGGCTGGCGTCAGTATCCTGTGTTAACATGGTATACATGTCGTCGTTCACACTGAAAAATTGCGGAAGTCGATTTTGGACGATTTTGAGATTTATATCCTACTGACCTAATTTTGGGGTCGCGGATCGATTGGTGAGGTCCGTTTTTACGTTTGAAGCTCGGAAATGGGTCAAAACAGCGTTTTGAAAATTTGCAAATTTGCGGAAATTATACACAACAATTTTACACGGTAAAACTGCGGATGTCTTCTCCTGGAAAAGTGCGTAAGTCTAAATGAAAGAATTACAATGGAAAAGTTGCGTAAGTCGATCGCAGGAAAAATGCCGAAGTCTTCATAGATAAATTTGCACGGGAAAGTTGCGTATGACGTTGAAAAATTGCGGAAGTCTTTATCGTTTTCAGTACTTGTGAAAAATTGCGTAAGTGTGTGTGTGTGTGTGTGTGTGTGTGTGTGTGTGTGTGTGTGTGTGTGTGTGTGTGTGTGTGTGTGTGTGTGTGTATAAATGTACTGCCGGCTGCATGACATTCAAATGATTATTTTGAATGAGTCGAAGCTAGACTAGGTACCGGCCGGATTTTCCAGCTGAATTGTTTGTGATGGCGTAACTACGCCCATCTTCTGGGGAAATGCTAATATCTTTTTCGTCCAATAGTTTCACAGAAACACGAAATCAAAATGGTAGCGACTTTACGCTTGAATTTTTTTCCCCAGATGGAAGAAAAAAAATAAAATCAAGAGATTCAATTTTTGTGTCAGTCCTGTTTTTCATGTTTTCGGGCAGGCTAGATCTGGAAGTTACCGTGTCATTGTGTTATTCCCCATACTGGACTGAGAAGCGTGTAACGTACTCTGTCTACACGCTGTGAACGGTACCCAGTAATGTTTGCAAAATAATCTCATTCGGAAAACCGTATTTCTGCTTGCCGGTTTTTCCCGCGACAGCTAGGTTGCGCGATCTTATGACTGGATGTAGGCTTCAGCTGACCTACTTGTATACGCTTGTCCCAGATCTGCATGGACTCGACCTGCGCGTGCTGACATCAAAGGCCTTGGAATCAGAGCTGACATTGTATACTTTGTTTTTGAGCGTAACCATTCTTGAGCACGTCTTTTGTAAGTCAGCGACAGACTGAGGAGTTACTTTCCATTCTTCTGGCAGCTATTTTTAAAAATGTAACCTCGTCACTGCGTGAAGAAACGAGAATGATTTACTGATTTAATTTCTTAACTCCCCTCACAGTGATGGCGGCTAAAGTGTCCACTGATTTGGGGACTCCTCACATTCACAACGCTTGACTGTGGAGGTTCCATACATCCGGGTCCATGATCATATTATTAAAAACATCCGGGTCCATGATCATATTATTAAAAACATCCGGGTCCATGATCATATTATTAAAAACATCCGGGTCCATGATCATATTATTAAAAACATCCGGGTCCATGATCATATTATTAAAAACATCCGGGTCCATGATCATATTATTAAAAACATCCGGGTCCATGATCATATTATTAAAAACATCCGGGTCCATGATCATATTATTAAAAACATCCGGGTCCATGATCATATTATTAA
Organism: Batillaria attramentaria; assembly: GCA_018292915.2. Classification (NCBI taxonomy): domain Eukaryota; kingdom Metazoa; phylum Mollusca; class Gastropoda; family Batillariidae; genus Batillaria; species Batillaria attramentaria. The sequence goes on along the minus strand of JACVVK020000561.1, from coordinate 246,836 downwards.
AAAGCGCAACTGTACGCAGCCCTAGCAAAACCGCATGTTTCTACCAGTACAGTATGGGGACGAAGCCGAGAAATCCACCTCGGCTGGGAGTAACCTAAGCACTGTGCTGTACAGCAATAAGCACGTGCTCTCCGGCTTAGTCCCGCGGCTGAGTATAAGAAAAGCCGCTAGCGTTTAGTGTATGATAGTGGGAAAACCCTCAGCATGGAAAGAGTTAAAAGAGGCGTTTCCCATCATGCCTCACCCACACCCGTTGAATAAACACCGACACTAGATTACTTTACTGTTGGTGTATAAAGGTAGACATTGTCCTAATGATGTGTTTCTTTGTTATATCCTGAACTGTTATACTTTGTGTTCTTTAAAGTTTATTGTTGTGTTAATTTCTCGTGTTGTTATGTGTCTATATATAGACATATAATAGTGTCTTTCTGTTCGTACAATGATGTGCTCGAGTTGCCATATTTTGTTAACCGTTACAGTATTTGTTTGTATACCCTTACAGTATTTGTTTGTATACCGTTACAGTATTTGTTTGTATATCGTTACAGTATTTGTTTGTATATCGTTACAGTATTTGTTTGTATACCCTTACAGTATTTGTTTGTATACCGTTACTGTATTTGTTTGTATACCCTTACAGTATTTGTTTGTATACCGTTACAGTATTTGTTTGTATACCGTTACTGTATTTGTTTGTATACCGTTACAGTATTTGTTTGTATACCGTTACAGTATTTGTTTGTATACCCTTACAGTATTCGCTGTATACCGTTACAGTATTTGTTGTATACCGTTACAGTATTTGTTTGTATATCGTTACAGTATTTGTTTGTATACCCTTACAGTATTTGTTTGTATACCGTTACAGTATTTGTTTGTATACCGTTACAGTATTTGTTGTATACCCTTACAGTATTTGTTTGTATACCGTTACAGTATTTGTTTGTATACCGTTACAGTATTTGTTTGTATACCGTTACAGTATTTGTTTGTATACCGTTACAGTATTTGTTTGTATACCGTTACTGTATTTGTTTGTATACCGTTACAGTATTTGTTTGTATACCGTTACTGTATTTGTTTGTATACCGTTACAGTATTTGTTTGTATATCGTTACAGTATTTGTTTGTATACCCTTACAGTATTTGTTTGTATACCGTTACAGTATTTGTTGTATACCCTTACAGTATTTGTTTGTATACCGTTACAGTATTTGTTTGTATACCGTTACAGTATTTGTTGTATACCGTTACAGTATTTGTTTGTATACCGTTACAGTATTTGTTTGTATACCGTTACAGTATTTGTTTGTATATCGTTACAGTATTTGTTTGTATATCGTTACAGTATTTGTTTGTATACCCTTACAGTATTTGTTTGTATACCGTTACAGTATTTGTTTGTATACCGTTACTGTATTTGTTTGTATACCGTTACAGTATTTGTTTGTATATCGTTACAGTGTTTGTTTGTATACCCTTACAGTATTTGTTTGTATACCGTTACAGTATTTGTTTGTATACCGTTACTGTATTTGTTTGTATACCGTTACAGTATTTGTTTGTATATCGTTACAGTATTTGTTTGTATATCGTTACAGTATTTGTTTGTATACCCTTACAGTATTTGTTTGTATACCGTTGCAGTATTTGTTTGTATACCGTTACAGTATTTGTTTGTATACCGTTACAGTATTCGCTGTATACCGTTACAGTATTTGTTTGTATACCCTTACAGTATTTGTTTGTATACCCTTACAGTATTTGTTTGTATATCGTTACAGTATTTGTTTGTATACCCTTACAGTATTTGTTTGTATACCCTTACAGTATTTGTTTGTATACCGTTACAGTATTTGTTTGTATACCCTTACAGTATTTGTTTGTATATCGTTACTGTATTTGTTTGTATACCGTTACAGTATTTGTTTGTATATCGTTACAGTTATTGTTTGTATACCGTTACAGTATTTGTTTGTATACCCTTACAGTATTTGTTTGTATACCGTTACAGTATTTGTTTGTATATCCTTACAGTATTTGTTTGTATATCGTTACAGTATTCGCTGTATACCCTTACAGTATTTGTTTGTATACCGTTACAGTATTTGTTTGTATATCGTTACAGTATTTGTTTGTATACCGTTACTGTATTTGTTTGTATACCGTTACAGTATTTGTTTGTATACCGTTACTGTATTTGTTTGTATACCCTTACAGTATTTGTTTGTATACCGTTAGTGTATTTGTTTGTATACCGTTACAGTATTTGTTTGTATATCGTTACAGTATTTGTTTGTATATCGTTACAGTATTTGTTTGTATACCGTTACAGTATTTGTTTGTATATCGTTACAGTATTTGTTTGTATACCCTTACAGTATTTGTTTGTATACCGTTACAGTATTTGTTTGTATACCGTTACAGTATTTGTTTGTATACCGTTACAGTATTTGTTTGTATACCGTTACAGTATTTGTTTGTATACCGTTACAGTATTTGTTTGTATATCGTTACAGTATTTGTTTGTATACCCTTACAGTATTTGTTTGTATACCCTTACAGTATTTGTTTGTATACCCTTACAGTATTTGTTTGTATACCCTTACAGTATTTGTTTGTATACCCTTACAGTATTTGTTTGTATACCGCTACAGTATTATGTATTTGTTACACATATTTCGCTAGAGATCGTGTCTGTATCGATATTCACAAATGTCACTTTGTCCCAAGCCGCTTTGTGCACTTTCGAATTTTGGTTTGTTGTTGTTGTTGTTGGTGTTGTTGTTGTTGTTGTTGATGTTGTTTCGAACGGTTTTGGAAAACTCAGGTTACTTCCTCCGGGGGAAGCGCGTCGCCGAGGAGCAGCGCCAGCCATCGACTGACCTACTTTTAGGGCTATACAAAACAGGGACTCCCGACAACCTTGAGTTGCGAGTGCATGCTTGAAAGATGTGTGTCCGGGAACCTCATGAAGGCCTGTACCGCTGTAGAAGATTACCTTGCTCGGTGACCGGACGATTTGCCCAAGGACGACAGGCAAACAATACGCCGAACGGACTAGTATATGAAGAACCGACGATAAGCCGAACGGACTAGCATATGCCGAACCGACGATAAAATCGGCATATCGTCCTTCGGTAAGTAGTCCGTTCGGCGTATCGTCAGTCGGCAAGTAGTCCGTTCGGCGTATCGTCAGTCGGCAAGTAGTCCGTTCGGCGTATCGTCAGTCGGCAAGTAGTCCGTTCGGCGTATCGTCAGTCGGCAAGTAGTCCGTTCCGCGTATCGTCAGTCGGCAAGTAGTCCGTTCGGAGTGTCAGTCGTCCTTTGGCTAAGCCTGCGTCCGGTCAACGTCTTTCAAATGACCATAAATCTAAACACACCTTCCCAAAGTGGAATTGCACTGTCAGTGTGTTTCTGCTCAAATAATGTGAGTTGCAATTTGTTCTCAAGGAGATGGCGATGTTGATAATGATTCTTCTTCTTCTACACACGTTTTGCCTTGAGATGTTAACCAGAAGTAAACATGTTTTCCAGTTTTAATAATGTTTCTGTGTGTGTGTGTGTGTGTGTGTGTGTGTGTGTGTGTGTGTGTGTGTGTGTGTGTGTGTGTGTGTGTGTGTGTGTGTGTGTGTGTGTGTGAGAGAGAGAGAGAGAGAGAGAGAGAGAGCCAACAAATAAAACGAGCAACAACTGACACCATCACAAACCTAAACAACAACGACAACGACGTGAACTGCAGTACGTGTGGTGTCACAGTGTGAGTGGGAATGGATGCTGTGTAACAAACGTTATGATGTGGAAACACAGACACACAGCAATGTGTAGATTTCGTCACGACAACGGACAGACATGAAACCAGTGACAAGACAGAATCGTACAAGAAATCTTTTCCACAAAAAAACACTCAAGTCAGGATTTGGTTCAGTTTCCAAAGTGTTATTGAAAATACATGTTCAAAAGTATCTGTATACCACGTAACAACGAGAAACTGAAAAAATATTTAAAAATCCGTCTGATTTGTTATGTCGTGATATAACAGCTGAAGCCAAACATTGAACAAATCAACCAAACTACAGTGTACAGTTCACACTTCAAACACTATTATACTACAGTTCACACTTCAACACTATTATACTACATTTCCTACAGTGTACAGTTCACACTTCAACACTATTATACTACATTTCCTACAGTGTACAGTTCACACTTCAACACTATTATACTACATTTCCTACAGTGTACAGTTCACACTTCAACACCATTATACTACATTTCCTACAGTGTACAGTTCACACTTCAACTCTATTATACTACATTTCCTACAGTGTACAGTTCACACTTCAACACTATTATACTACATTTCCTACAGTGTACAGTTCACACTTCAACACTATTATACTACATTTCCTACAGTATACAGTTCACACTTCAACACCATTATACTACATTTCCTACAGTGTACAGTTCACACTTCAACACCATTATACTACATTTCCTACAGTGTACAGTTCACACTTCAACACTATTATACTACATTTCCTACAGTGTACAGTTCACACTTCAACACTATTATACTACATTTCCTACAGTGTACAGTTCACACTTCAACTCTATTATACTACATTTCCTACAGTATACAGTTCACACTTCAACACTATTATACTACATTTCCTACAGTGTACAGTTCACACTTCAACACTATTATACTACATTTCCTACAGTGTCATCCTTTTTCTTACATTTACACTGTTTCCATTACACTGGCGAAGAAACATATTTTTAAGGGGGGGGGGGGGGGGGGTAGGGAGAAGGGGGAAGGAGGAGTGATCGAGCGGGAGTTGAGATTGGGAACGGGTGTGGGTTGAAAGTCAATCATTTAACGAGAGGGGGGGGGGGGGGGTCCCACGCCAGAGCAATATTTACGGTTGTTGTGTTATTTACAATTGTTGTACAGTACATGTATTTACATACATTTTGTATCGTATTCAAAGTACGGAGTTAACATTTCTGTGCGGTACACAGTCGAACACGCTTCAGTCGAATTCACTTTCGCACTGTTTTGCTCTCACATAACCAAATAAGCGTGTTTGAGATACCGGACAGCGTATACACGTGTCTGTATTTACAATTTCTCCAGGTATTTACAGATGTTTAAACAGCTTTTACATTTTGTTCACGGTACAGTATGTACAATATTCGCATAAACGACAGTACAGTGTATGGGATGACAGTTGCTAGTTTCTGTCTGTGGGAGATTTCTTCTCTGATCACAAACAGTCTCTATCGCCATGTTTGTCTTTCCACCATTATTTTGTCTTCTCATTACCAAGTCAGATTGCGACACATTTTAACTCATTCGTGGCGGAACCTTAATCAAAGGTTTAGCCATGCATCGCCCACATAAACTTTTGCTCATCAAATCGAAGTCTCACTCCATTTCTCATAAAATACACAAAATGTCAAGCGTGTGTATGTTGAATGAGGCTTGCTAGAGAGGTTTGTGTACGAGTCATGAGTTTACCGCACTACCTTGGCGGGAGCCCCACACATACAAAGCGATTAGTCCGCGCTAGTCTCACTCACAACACTAGTTAATCAGGTATATACATAGTGCCGCTTGTTTGTAAGTAAAACGAAAGAAACTTTGTTTTGACAAATGGCAAAGTCGGCACTGGTGGTCCACGAACCATCTTCCTCTCAACCTAGTCTGTTTCCACGGACCATCTTTCAATCATTCGTTATTCGCCATTTTGTTTTTACCCTGTGATTGATGTCTGTGCCCGTTTCCTACTCAACTCTCCCTGCAAGATAGTGTAGTTTTAATTTGACTAAAGTATTGTCTACAGTATTTGGTTCAAACAGGCGTTTAGCTTCTCAATATTGTTATACTGCTTTTTCACATGTCCGTGATATCTGATGTTTTAACAGTCACTGGCTTGGTCATTGGGCATGACATCAGTTGTTGATAACGATGAAGCTGCTGTTGATGACGATGGTGAAGATGAGGATGATGGATGCCGTAACGGACATTCTATTCACTAACTGTACGGGTCAATATTTGATTCAGCACTCTAAGTACAGGAAATACTGACGGTAGGAAGCCGTAACTCCGAAGATTTTCTCCCTTGGTATGAAGACGGTGTCTAAGGAGGATTCGTTACGAGTCAAACTATTTTACACACACACACACACACACACACACACACACACACACACACACACACACACACACACACACACACAGACACACACACACTAATAGAGAGAGAGAGAGAGCGGCTAGAGTGGTGATGTAATAGAAAGCAGGCTGTGCAAACTCCTTTGAAGTTACAGAAAGTAATACTGTCAGTACCATCTGTGTTGCCAGTCTGTGTTGTTTCCCTCTGCACGAATCACGTCATTTTATTACGTTTTTTCTTGCGTGACGTCACAAATTGGTGGTCGCTAGAAAATAACGTCACAAAAAGTAACACATGTTGTTAACACAGGCCTGGTGTAAATATTATTTGACACTCAGATCTCCATCAGCGGAGCGTCAACTACATCATTTTTACTTTTTTCAACGCGACTATGACGTCACAACGAGGACCGTTAGAATGACGAAACCGGTGCGGATGTACAGCGCGTCACGAGGGGGGTCAGACTAGAGCAGAATACAGAGCGAATGTTGTGAGGAACTACGACAACGACAACTTTAACGGTCAAAACGGTCGGGAGGGAAACGGGAAAGGGTGGAGCGGGGAGGGGAGGGAGGGAGGGGTTAAGCGTGTTTGGGTTGTGCATCATCATCATCATCATCATCATGACTAGTGACAGGGCTGGAGGGATCAGGAAGATCACCAACATGTACAACGAGTGATGTAGAGCGGGACATGAGTCTCAGTCTGTCTGCAGCATCAACACCATAACCCCATTTCCCCACGACAACAACGACTCGCCTCTCGAGCCCTGTCACAACACACCTGTCTGTCACCACGATTGTGTCCTTCGTGGTGACAGCCACGTCCCTGATGGCAGCTTCATCATCACGTGACGTCACCACCTGTACGGGCAGGCCGCGCGCACGGAGTCTCCTGACCACAGGTAGGTTGTCACGTGGTACACCACACAGGATGACGGTGTCCCGGTACTGCAGGTCATGACCTGGTGACACGACAACCACAACAACGGCTTATACACATCGTCTGCTGGTAGTGGTGGTGGTGGTGTAGTTGTGGTAGTCGTAGTCGTGTCAACCGACCTAACGCTAGCGAGTGTGTGAGCGATGACGTCATACAAACAACAAACGGTTATCTGTGTTGAAAGTGAGTGAGCGACAGAAAATCGAGCAAGAGAGCGATAGAGTGAGTGAGTGAATGAATGAACGAATGAAAGGGAACGAGCGAGCAGGACAGATCTAAACTCGGTGAGTGAGTGAGTGAGTGCGTGAGTGAACGAGTGAGCGAGTGGTACACGTGACACATACCCGACTGACCCACCCGCAGCTCCACCAGTAAGTTGACGATGTTGTCCGCACAACGTTCACAGTTCTCTGGCCAGTCCCCTGTGTGACCAGGTAATAGTGTATAACCAGACTCCCGTGTCCCGTGCCGTAACCTCCTGACCTCGGGGCCGTCTGTCGGGGCGGGGATGGCGCTGCTGCTGTACCCCAGGACGTTCTGACCATCAATATAACGTGACTTCCCTATTTCTTTGACGACTGACGGCGGACAGCGAAGTGGGCGGGTGAGGGTTTCCACAGAAACACACGGCGGTACCCGGACACGGTCCACTGCCGCTGCCCACAGGTGTAGGGAGGGAACACGGTTTGACAGGTGAGTGACGAACTCGGAGAACCTGCCGCTAGTGTTGTTATCATCATCATCACTGTCATCACTTCCCTCGTCACTGTTACAGAGAATGGAGAGGGAGACAGTCAGTCAGGGTGTTGGCAGTGACGTCATACTTGTCGGTTCAGGCGGCTGTTAATGACGTTATTTTAGCTTTGCTCTGTCCTTGGGGATGTGTGACGTCATAACACAGTATTTGTCGTCATCAGTAGGTAACAATCTTCTCTCTTTATGCTATTTCTGTCGCTCTCTATGGATGCTTGCGTGCGTGTGAGCGTGCGTACATGTGTGTGTGTGTGTGTGTGTGTGTGTGTGTGTGTGTGTGTGTGTGTGTGTGTGTGTGTGTGTGTGTCCCGTCATCACAACTTACTAATGATATGCCTCATCGGCGATGATGTAAAGTTCTCCATTATTCGCGGCTGCCGCCAGTTCGTTGACAGCGGTCTCCACGTCTGTCTCGTTGTCAAAGTCGTACATATGGCGGTGGACGCGTGGGGCGGCTGCTGGTGTTGCTGTTGGACCACCCCCCGGGGCGGCTGCTGGTGTTGCTGTTGGACCATCCCCTGGGGCGGCTGCTGGTGTTGCTGTTGGACCACCCCCCGGGGCGGCTGCTGGTGTTGCTGTTGGACCACCCCCCGAGGCGTGCAGCAGCTGTTGCTCCATAAGTATGATGACGGCACGACTCTCTCTGTGTGAACTCAACAAGTGAACGTCCTTTCCCCGCTGCCACCACTGCATGCCCTTTAGTGTCAGCACGACCGTTTTGCCCGTTCCTGTGTGGAAGGAGGGAGTGTTGATGATGTAACATTACCTCGGTGAATACTGAACACAAACACTGCGGACAACAGTTAATAGTTCTACTTATTATACTTATTACTGATCAACAGTCAGTACAGTAGACACCAATACACTCACACCAAAGATCTTGGAAACATAGTAGGCTAGGAAAATTGCCGAACAAGGTAGAACAAAGTTGATCCTAACTTTTTATTACAGATTTCAGTAGAACACAGGCCCCTAATGCTGTGGTGGTCTCCGTGAATTTTTTCTCCGTCCGCGTCACCGTTAAAAACGACCGTTTATCTTGCCATTTTCACTATATGAGCCCTATAAATGGGCTTTTGAGGGTGTGCACAAAGTATGTGTGTTTGCGGGTACAGAAATGCGCAGAACTCCACTCTAAATACGGTCACTGTTAGACAAGACATGCATTGTTGACATACTGAAATTTTACCCCAATCAGAATGATGCTTCCTGGAAAATTGCGGCCATCAGTTTGGCCGTTGATTCAAAGGACCCTGTAAAACGGCAGTATTTGATGCTTGTGCACTTATCAGGTCACTGCAGGTGACATGTATCGCGGAAAACATTTACGAACATTGAACAATTTAGTCAGGAAACGCTTCTTTGGTGTTGTGAAGTTCCCTTGTCACCGCATGTGCAGGTACGTATGAAATATGATATCCAAGTGAGCACTTTTTTCGGTAGCGATATTTTGGGGGTGTACTTACTAAAGTAGTGGCTGCGTTGTGAGTAGTGAACGGTTTTTCTCAAAGAGCAGTGCACACTCAAGAATAGTATCCCAGTTGTGTCATATCAAAAGTTCATTGAAATCGCTTTTGTACTTTTGTCACAAACAGCCAACGAAAGTGCAACCTGTTTAATAATGGCTGCTAGTTCAGTACTAGCAAAGTGCAATGGAAATTATGTAGAGCACAACCTCAAGTCTATAGTAGTATGTGTCTGAATTCATTTCAAGTCTTATGAGGTATGTTAATCACACGGCAAACATGTTTTCAAGGTCAAGGTCATTGGTTTGTCTGTTTACTCCAAAACATTTTACTTCATCGCTCAGAATAAGCACCTTGGTGCTGCTAACTTTTGTCCCCGTGGTTTGGTGAGTTCACAACATCCTCAGAATAAAAATATGACTGCAAAAACTTCATAACTCAAGCGTGACCTTGACCTTTACTAGAGGTCACCAGAAAGGCATTCTTATCAATGCATATTAGGCAATGTTATGCCAAAAGTTGTATTTACAAAATTTTCACCCACTCTCTATGACCTTTACTCCCAAGGTCAAGGTCACCAAAGTTGTCCACAAGAAATCTTCTCATACAAACATCGTTTGTGCTAATTTTGTTTTGCCTGGTGCTTGTGACTGCTTGTTCTTTTGCTTATTCTAACACAGCGATGAAACAAAATGTTCGGGAGTGAACAGACGAACCGATGACCTTGACCTTGTAAACATGTTTGCCGTGTGATTAACATACCTCATAAGACTTGAAATGAATTCAGCCACTTACTACTGTAGACTTGATGTTGTGTTCTACATACTCTCCATCACATTTTGCCAGTAATGTATGCCAGTAATTTTCATTTGTAAATTTGTGAATGTCCAAAAAAGGGCAAAATAACGGCGTTTGTTCCCAAGGAAAAACACGTTGAAAATTAAAGAGATTTCACAGATTTGCTTTTGTGTCTATTGTTTTTTCATTTGCATTTGTGTGATATTATTTTTCTGGACGTTTCATATTAAGTTTGTCTAATTTCTGTACCTGTACCTCAAAACAGGAATTAATGAAAATGTCCGACATTTTCTGAGTGCGTTAGAATTTGAGGCAAAAAGGAATACTTGTAATAGTATTTTAGGGATGCTGGACCATTTCTCTAAAGCATGATGTGCGTCTGCAAATGATCTGTCAAGCGTAGCAGCTGTAGCAGCGTAATATATCAGCCCGGTCCCCATCAGTAAGAGAATTGGCGTCTATATGGAAAAAGGAAGATTTTGATAACTGAGAGCTGCTACAGGCAAATCTGTTGTCATTTCGTTGGACCACCGCAGGGTGTCTGGCCTAACATATCCAGTAGTCAAACTTGAAGTGTGTGAACAATACCTGCTGCAGCGGCGTCATTTGTAATCTTTTGCTGTGTATAGTCAATTTTTGAACCCAACCACAATATGGATTCCCCTCATTACCCCTCACAGCCAAAGGGACATAGTGGATGGGCTAGTAACATGTAAGTGCCAAGCATCTCCTCTAAAAGTTGGTCAATAACAAAAAAAGCTGTGTACACTGTGGCCGTCATATCTGGCTACTCGGTAACCTACCCCCGTAGCAATTTATGCTCTGTTTAATTAGAAAAAGGTAATTTAAGTCACCTATTTCAAGCAGTAAAGAGTTCATGAAATTTTATGTTGGATGCACGTTTTCCTTCTCCTGGAATCCCTCTACTTTTTCCAATAAGTAAAACAATGGCAAGTTAAAACTGGTGGCTGCTAGCAACAAAATATAAACCTACCCCCCACGCAGCATGTAATAAAGGAAATGGAAAAAATGGGTAAAAATAATGACCGCTGTAAAGAAGACGTGCTTGTTTAGATTCACGGATCTTTCTTCATACGACTAGTCATTGTCTTTTCCTCCAAGACAAATGTATAAAAGGAAATTGCATCAAGTGTAGCAATTATGGCAGGCTCTTTGGTAAGCACCGCTTTCAGCCCATATAGGGAACTGATAGCTTCAATTAACGGCCATCTATAAGCAATAATCTCTCATACAAGTTCTGGAAGATAATTCTGAAACACCGAGCATGTGCCCGAATATTTGCATCATATTATACTTGTTTTCGCGGATACACCTTATCACAGCAACCAATCAAATGTCCCTACTCCCATCATTACGCATATTCAGCCATTATTAAACAGGTTGCACTTTCGTTGGCTGTTTGTGACAAAAGTACAAAAGCGATTTCAGTGAACTTTTGATATGACACAACTGGGATACTATTCTTGAGTGTGCACTGCTCTTTGAGAAAAACCGTTCACTACTCACAACGCAGCAACTGCTTTAGTAAGTACACCCCCAAAATATCGCTACCGAAAAAAGTGCTCACTTGGATATCATATTTCATACGTACCTGTATATGCGGTGACAAGGGAACTTCACAACACCAAAGAAGCGTTTCCTGACTAAATTGTTCAATGTTCGTAAATGTTT
>JACVVK020000561.1:192500-230000 GCA_018292915.2 Batillaria attramentaria | reverse complement strand
AATTGTTCCGTCAGCAGTACGGTTTGTGAGGCGACTCGAATTTTGGTTCATGCGCAATAGGCTTGGTGCGTGCGCTCACAGTTGGATGGTATTGCGCTCGGAGATCGACATTGCGCTCGGGTAGGGATGGTCTTGCGCTCGTTTGAAATAACTTCCTCTGGGTAACTTGTATGCTTATAAAAATCTATTTTAATGGCAAATAAAGCAATCATCATTCAATATATAAAGACACAAGGCCATAGTAGATACTCAATGTTTATTATATATAAAGACACAAGGCCATAGTAGATACTCAATGTTTATTATTCAATATATAAAGACACAAGGCCATAGTAGATACTCAATGTTTATTATATATAAAGACACAAGGCCATAGTAGATACTCAATGTTTATTATTCAATATATAAAGACACAAGGCCATAGTAGATACTCAATGTTTATTATTCAATATATAAAGACACAAGGCCATAGTAGATACTCAATGTTTATTATATATAAAGACACAAGGCCATAGTAGATACTCAATGTTTATTATATATAAAGACACAAGGCCATAGTAGATACTCAATGTTTATTATATATAAAGACACAAGGCCATAGTAGATACTCAATGTTTATTATATATAAAGACACAAGGCCATAGTAGATACTCAATGTTTATTATTCAATATATAAAGACACAAGGCCATAGTAGATACTCAATGTTTATTATTCAATATATAAAGACACAAGGCCATAGTAGATACTCAATGTTTATTATATATAAAGACACAAGGCCATAGTAGATACTCAATGTTTATTATATATAAAGACACAAGGCCATAGTAGATACTCAATGTTTATTATATATAAAGACACAAGGCCATAGTAGATACTCAATGTTTATTATATATAAAGACACAAGGCCATAGTAGATACTCAATGTTTATTATATATAAAGACACAAGGCCATAGTAGATACTCAATGTTTATTATATATAAAGACACAAGGCCATAGTAGATACTCAATGTTTATTAAAGAAGCAGAAAATACAGTAACTCAGTAAAGCAGCAGCGTTCAACAGTCACAGAACAAGAAATCAACAATGACCCACTCAGGAAAACCTGTGAAGGGACAGGAGTTTGTCCAGTGGTGGCAAATGATTAGAGTATTCCAACTGAAATAAATGGTCAGCTTGACATTTGAATGAAACATTGAAACACCCTATGGCGCATAGCCCAACCCCATGTTTTTTAGCCTCCACTATGCGCTCACCCCCCTAAACCGCTCCTGGTTCGTTGTACAGCATTTCACTGATTCGATCAACCCATCACCTACACCACTGACTTGCAAGCTGTCTTGTTAACATTCAAAACGTATCTGTCTGAATTCAAAGCAGCACCTGCTTTTGCTAGCGAGTAGGCTATGTCCGCTGATCAACCCCATTAGTGAGGCAAGGAACAAGGAACTTACCTTTGTGTGAGTCAAACCAGACGCTGTATCTCGCAAAACGCGCGAAAGGATGCGAGGGTCAAGTAAAGGGAAGCAATCCAAGGTCGTGAGAAGACGCTAAGCAGTCAATTTGGAGTTATATTTCTTGGTGAGCGCATTGCCCACCCGATCGCGCAGACCCGCCGGTATTCTAGTTAGACAGGAAATTACTGGTGTTAGTTATTTGTGGCCTCACGCCGCTCAAGCAACAAAGACCAGCACGCGGCTGAGGGAATTTCTGGAAGGCTTTGCAAAAAAAGGAACGTTTTCAGATTGCTCTTGAAAACAGACAGTGTGGGCGCATTTCTCTACAGGCGGAGAGTTCCAAAACTGAGGCAGGAACGGCAAAACTCAGTGAAAGAGCGCTCGCCAAAAGATTTCAGGTTGCGCTTGGGGATTTTGAGAAGCCTCTCGGCCGGACGACGACCGGAGGGTTCGCGACGGTATATAGGTGACAAGTGAAGCTGAAAGGTATGGTGGGAGAGTGCCATCAAAGTGACGAAATGCCAGAACAGACATTTTGTAGTGAAGGCGGAAATGAACTGGGGCTACGTTACACAGATGCAAATCTGGAGGAAAACGCTATATATTCCTCTTACACATAACGCTGCAGATAACACCCTAGAAATGCTTTAAAATTCACCAAAAAATTCACAAAAATCAGGCAGCCATAGACTCATGCGTAGAGGAAATTTAAACAAATTCCAATATTCCGTTTTTTGGCAATGTTGGCAGCGACCACATACCCCCTCATTCCACGGTCGTCTGCTGGCTCCTATGCCAGCCGCGCATGAATACAAATAGTCCACAAGCCAGCCTCATTTTTCCCTAATTTTACTATTACCTGGCATGAAACTTGTTTACAAAGCCAACAAAAAGCACCAGATTGCCATATTTTACAAATTTTAAAAGGGGCAAAGATTTTAAACTATATTTAGCCGAGTTCTTACTACATGCCCCGGAAGCTAATACCGTCGCGTAGCCTCAGTAGCCGCCAGTGGAACTCTCTCACTGAGAAGTGGTGTTACGTGCTCTCGCTTCCGTTTGCCCAACACTATGTGACATGTGGCAAACTATAGCGAATTGTGATGTCAGACTACTCAGTATATGATCAACATGAACCGTACACATGATGTCAGACTACTCAGTATATGACAACATGAACCGTACACAGGATCTTTTCCGACCTTAAAACTGGTCCCTTTAGATTCAAACTGAATTTGTAAACTGTTTTGCACAAATATACGGTTATTTGCTACATACCAGTTTTACGTTTTGTGGAACACACACACACACACACACACACACACACACACACACACACACACACACACACACACACACACACACGGTTCTTGTGAAAGGGTTCTTTTTCGGAAATCGGGAATTCCCACACTTACTAAACACCATGACCCAGTTTATGCCAGTAGCGGCGTCACAATAAGTACATGTACAGTACTCCTCGCTTAAGGTGACCCCCCACGGGACCAAAATTTTTTTTGATCTTATCCGAGGGGCACGCTAAACAGTCCTCTGATAAGATCAACTACCAGTAAAAAACTTGATCTTATCCGAGGAGCTCAATATTTGGCGATTATGTCATTTTTTCAAATTTTAGACCGAAAGACTTTCCACCAAAATATGTAATTCTACACACACACACACACACACACACACACACACACACACACACACACACACACACACGCAAGCACAAACGAACGCAAATGCATACCCACCCCCCACCCCTTTTTTTATTTTTTTTCCGAACCCTGTGGATCCCCCCCCCACCCCCCCCAGCCGCTGATGTCAAGCCCCCTCCAAACATCTTGCCCCTGTTACATGGTTGAGGGATGGTTGCACTGATGTTTCGTGAACTGCAAAAGTACTTCAACTTGCCTTCCGACTAAGCCTAGAAATTAACCAGGTCTCTCGTTCTCTCCCCCCTCCCTCTCTCTCTAACAACATAAGTATCACCACCACCACCATCATATCGCCACATTGCTCCCTGCATTGCAGCTCTTATCTCTTTCACAAAGATTGTACCAATTTCTAGATCTAACAGGACCCTGAACGAAATAAGAAATCTTTTGTAAGTATACTCATCTGCGGTAAACTATCTGTATCGTCAGTTCATCAAAAACAAGCCCCCCCCCCCCCCCTTCCAGTTTCCATTTTCAGTCTTTGGGTATCATCTCATGGAATAAAAATGAAATAAAAATTCGTCTGTTTCGTCTTCACCTCGCAGTGCAAATCCGGGTGTTGTTTCCAAGGGAAGCCACTCTCATCACATGGATTTCATCTTAAGCGGTAGTCTTCTCCATTTGGGAACCAGAACGGGGGTGACGTAATCCGAGGTTTTCCCTTATCCGAGGTGACGCTAAGCGAGGAATTCTAAATGGTACAAAGAAGGCTTTTGGCCGGGACCAACAACCTGATTGATCTTATCAGAGGTGTGACCTTAAACGGTAGTGACGTTAAGCGAGGAGTACTGTATGTATGTAGCGCCTCAGTGACTTCAGTAAAGCATTTCAGTTCTTACTAATATAAGTGGTCGCCATTCAAGTTAGTTGTGATTGTCTAGACCCATCATACGGCAGTGGGCAGCAGACTTTGTAGCGTGTTACAACATGCTAAGTGTAACATTGTAACTCTGTACCCACAGCTCACTCGAAAGTGAGTAACTATTTGTAACACTCGCACAATATGTACGTGTACATGTAGTATTAATATCCCGACTGGTCACGTGCCAGTGATGGAACACAAATAGCTATGATGACGAGCAACTGTAAACATATCATAGTGATAAATAAATAAATATGAATAACTCACCCCGCGAGATGTGTCCTGTCTTGAGTCAATATGGCGGAGCGTGTTGTGACAGCAGACGAGACACTTCCTTGTTGTGTTAGTTTCGTTACGTCAGTTTACATCGACGAGCACACCGTTCACGGGGCAGAAGCCTTGTCAAACTGGCGACAAATGCAGTTGTTCCCCGTAGACCGTGTGTGGCCGACTGTGGCGCTGGTTGTATGGCCCGGTGCAGGGTGCGGTGAAGGCGGCTAGATGTCTTTGAGCCCCCGTGTCATTGGGCCCCCGTGTCATTGGGCCCCCGTCTCTTTGGCTCCCGTCTCTTTGGGCCCCCATTTTTCAGTTACTATGTAGACGTTTCTCAAGCTAAGAAACTTTTGTGACCCTGGCAGGTATGAAATGTGCAAGCTCCAGAAAAAAGTATTTCTGCAAAAAAGGTTTTTCCGCGAAAAAAGTAAAAGCAGTTTTTTCGCGAAAAAGCACCCGTCAGTTTTTTCGCGAAAAAACAGGGCGGTGTTTTTATCACACAAAAAATGACGGCGTTTTTTCGCGAAAACCTAACTGAGTTGGCTAGTTTTTGGGGGTTTTTTTTTTTCGCCAAAAAAAAAAAAAACGGACACCAACTTCTGCAGAAAAAGTGCGACAGTTTTTTTGTTTTTTTTTTTTTTTCGCGGAAAGATTGAAGCGGTTTTGTCGCGAAAAAAACGTATTTTTCGCGAAAATTTTTGTCTGTTGCGACTGAATTTTGGCTGCTTTCGCCAATCATAGAACTGACCCACGTTTGAACTTCAGGCAAAAGTCCGAATAAGTCAGTAAAACTATTCTTAGAGCGGCATTGGCTAGATCCCCTATCGCGCACGAGTACCGGCGCCCAGACTGCCTTCTTGATCGTGCCTGAAGTTCAAACGCGGGTCAGTTCGACTCCTGCTATTTTCTTCCTGTTTTGCATTAATAATGGACCACCCGGACCATGCACTCAAAATTCATCCTTCTGGAGCTTGCACATTTCATACCTGCCAGGTTCACAAAAGTTTCTTAGCTTGAAAAACGTCTACATGGTAACTGAAAATGGGGGCCCAAAGAGACGGGGGCCCAAAGAGACGGGGGCCCAGTGACACGGGGGCCCAATGACACGGGGGCCCAATGACATGGGGGCTCAAAGACATCATCCCGTTTTCTTACTAGTGTGGGGGCCCAATGACACGGGGGCCCAATGACACGGGGGCCCAATGACACGGGGGCCCAATGACACGGGGGCCCAATGACACGAGGGCTCAAAGACAAAACCCCCTCCCTTCACTGTACTGTGGAAAAAACACAACTCTACATAGCAGGTCTTGTGAATTCCCCGCCCCTTTCCATCATTATCTCCCTTCACTGTACTGTGGAAAAAACACACCTCTACATAGCAGGTCTTGTGAATTCCCCGCCCCTTTCCATCATTATCTCCCTTCACTATATAAAGCATACCTCTACATAGCAGGTCTTGTGAATTCCCCGCCCCTCTCCATCATTATCTCCCTTCATTGTTTTGTAGTAAAACACACTTTTCCATAGCGGGTATTGAGACCCCCCCCCCCCCCCCCAGTGTATTGTGGAAAAAGCAAATGTTCAGGACTTGTGGTGGAAGGCCAGACTAAACAAAACAGAACAATACACTGTACCTTCTCTCTCTCTCTCTCCCCTTCCGTACCATCCATCTTGCCTCTTCCTTTTTCATCTCCACTACCCCCGCCCCCCCTCCCCCTCCCCCCCCCCCCCCCCCCTTTTCATGTTCACGTTCTGATGGCAGAGTGTGGCTGCTCTGTGTGGAAACAAATTGTCTCCCTTTCCACTCCGTCCCCCTCACGGCCGGTTCTCCCCCTTTTGCTCCCTTACCTGTTGTCGCGAGTTTGGGACTTTTTGTTGTTGTCGCCAGCTTACTGTGTAACACTAATTGTTAATGTCTGTTGAAGAATTGTTGTTGTTTTCCCGAGGGTAATATTAAAGGTTCTGATTTCGTTGACAATAAATGTGTTCATTTACTTCTGCTTTACGTATACTTTCAAGAGCAGTCTTTTTAGACACACACCCCCCCCCCCCCCCCTGTCTTGGGCCAAATATTTGTGCTGACCTTTTCCTCGTTGCCTCGTCTTTGATATCACCCACCATGGTGGAAAAGGACGTTAAACTCCTAACCTCCCCCCCTTCCCCGACTGTGTGTGTGTGTGTGTGTGTGTGTGTGTGTGTGTGTGTGTGTGTGTGTGTGTGTGTGTGTGTGTGTGTGTGAGGACAAACTGTGGATTTCAGCATGACAGTGACTGACTGACGGAGCGATACTCCATGTAAACTGGAAGTGACTGTTTCCTGTGATACCACACGTACATCAGAACTCATATGACTAAGAACGAGGTTTTTTTTTATATTTATATTTTTATTTTTATGTATTCAGTGTAATGACCAGCAGGTTCAGGCGCTGCATCTTTTGTCGTACGGAGATTTCATGCGAACCGGACGACAGGTGCGACACCTTGTGGAGACCCGGATCTGAAATCAAAATGAGACAAAATGAGTAAAACTACCACTAGTAAAGGGTATTTCTGGTGTATCTCCCACTGTACAGATCTTGACCGCACGTGATATTCATACCTGTATTCTCCCTAGTGCCACTGACATCTTCTATGTCCTGTTGGAAAGCCGGGGTAGCCGAGCGGTAGAGAGTTGGACTTTCAATGCCTCGGGTCGTGAGTTCGACATCCGGATGGAGCCAAGTATTTGTGCTAATCTTTTTCTCCTTGTCCCGTCGTTGAGATCACCCTTACGTGGTGGAAAAGGACGTTAAACTCCCAAACACCCCCCCACCCACCTTCCTCTCAGTCATACCTCCTGCTTCCTGCAATATGATGTACATGTACCTCCTACTTCCTGTACCACATACCTCTTCCGTAGCTCATACCTCCTACTTCTGTAGTTCATACCTCCTACTTCCTGTACCACATACATCTTACTTCTGTAGCTCATACCTCCTACTTCTGTAGCTCATACCTCTTACTTCCTGTACCTCATACCTCCTACTTCTTGCCAACGACCGGTTCAGTGTAGACCAAACGGTACACAGTGCGACCTTGACATTGCGTGCGCTCCAGGTTGCTATGGTACTTGTGGATGGCGTCCGAGTTGGTCATGTCATGAAGACCGATATTACTGTGTATCTGGCGGTACACGCTGTCCTGTAACAAACACAGGGAGTTAGCCAATATTGTCCTACAAACTGTCCTATAACAAACACAGGGAGTTAGCCAACTGTCCTACACACTGTCCTATAACAAACGCAGGCAGTTAGCGAACAGTGTCCTAAAACACAGGGAGTTAGCCAACACTGTCCTACAAACTGTCCTATAATAAACAAAGGCAGTTAGCGAATATTGTCCTACACACTGTGCTATAACAAACACAGGGAGTTAGCCAACACTGTCCTACAAACTGTCCTATAATAAACAAAGGCAGTTAGCGAATATTGTCCTACACACTGTGCTATAACAAACACAGGGAGTTAGCCAACACTGTCCTACAAACTGTCCTATAATAAACAAAGGCAGTTAGCGAATATTGTCCTACACACTGTCCTATAACAAACACAGGGAGTAAGCCAACACTGCGCACGCACGCACGCACGCACGCACGCACGCACGCACGCACGCACGCACGCACGCACGCACTGGGCGTGGTACTTGTGAGAGAGAGTAAAGGTAGCGTTATTGGTCGGTGGTTTACCGTGAAGCTGTGCAACTGTTCCTGGTTCTGGATGAGTGTGTCCCAGGTTCGTTCGTTCTTCGCCTCCACTATATAGCACGCCTCAGTCCCCACAAACAGCACGATGTTCTGACGTCATAATTACAACATTAATAGTTAGTCCCCACAAACAGCATGATGTTCTGACGTCATCATTATAACATTAATAGTTAGTCCCCACAAACAGCACGATGTTCTGACGTCATAATTACAACATTAATAGTTAGTCCCCACAAACAGCACGATGTTCTGACGTCATCATTATAACATTAATAGTTAGTCCCCACAAACAGCACGATGTTCTGACGTCATCATTATAACATTAATAGTTAGTCCCCACAAACAGCACGATGTTCTGACGTCATCATTATAACATTAATAGTTAGTCCCCACAAACAGCAGGATGTTCTGACGTCATCATTATAACATTAATAGTTAGTCCCCACAAACAGCACGATGTTCTGACGTCATCATTATAACATTAACATGAACAGTCAGTCCCTACAAACAGAACCATGCTCTCTCTCTCTCTCTCTCTCTCACACACACACACACACACACACACACACACACACACACACACACACACACACACACACACACACACAGAGAGAGAGAGAGAGAGAGAGATACTGACGTGGGTGTCATCGTACTCCACACCAAATCCATGGATTGTGTCCACCAGCTGACCGGACACGAGGAATGGCAGATCCAGCTGGGCCTGTTACCACAGTACACTACACACTATACACTATACACAATACACTATACAGTACACACTATAAAAATACACTATACACAATACTGACCGGACACGAGGAATGGCAGATCCAGCTGGGCCTGTTACCACAGTACACTACACACTATACACACTATACACTATACACACTATACTATACACACTATACACTATACACACTATACACTATACACAATACACTATACAGTAGGTCCAGCTGGGCCTGTTACCACAGTACACTACACACTATACACACTATACACTATACACAATACACTATACAGTACACACTATACACTACACACTATACACACTACACTATACAGCAGGTCCAGCTGGGCCTGTTACCACAGTACACTACACACTATACACTATACACTATACACACTACACTATACAGTACACACTATACACTATACACAATACACTATACACAATACTGACCGGACACGAGAAATGGCACAGTACACTACACACTATACACACTACACTACACAGTACACACTACACAATATACACACTATACACTATACAGTACACACTATACAATATACACACTATACACACTAAACACTATACACTATACACACTACACTACACAGTACACACTATACACACTATACAGTACACACTATACACTATACACACTATACACTATACAGTACACACTATACAATATACACACTATACACTATACAGTACACACTATACAATATACACACTATACACTATACAGTAGGTCCAGCTGGGCCTGTTACCACAGTACACTAAACACTACACACTATACACTACACTATACAGTACACACTATACACTATACACAATACACTATACACAATACTGACCGGAAACGAGGAATGGCAGATCCAGCTGGGCCTGTTACCACAGTACACAAAACATTATACACACTATACACTATACACACTACACTATACAGTACACACTATACACTATACACACTATACACTATACACACTACACTATACAGTACACACTATACACTATACACACTACACTATACAGCAGGTCCAGCTGGGCCTGTTACCACAGTACACTAAACACTATACACACTATACACACTACACTATACACAATACTGACCGGACACGAGGAATAGTTGGCAAGGTGAAGACGGTTACCGTGCACCCCCCCGGCGACTCTATTAGACCAGTTTAAAAATGAACCTTGGGGTGTGCTGAGCACATTAGATCATTGTTCCCAAAAATCGGCTGGGTTGCACCAAGAGTTACAGCCCTTTAAAGTGAGGGTACTGTCCGCGCTCACTGACCACACCCACCATAATGCACTGACAAGCAGTGATTTGAATCACTCAAAAGTTGTCCTTTATATTTCACAATATAAATAAGACCATGTATGACTATGTTTATAAACGTCTCTTGTCTTCAATAAAACAAACAAAAACAAAATACAGCCGGATACTGCTTCACAGTGTTGGTTGACGTAACCCAAGTATTCCACCAGTGGGGAAAGTCTTGAATGGAGGGAGACAATACCTTGTTCTCTTCTCTTGAGTCTATTGCATCATATCTGTGAGCATTTCTTTGTCTCCTATACCGTAAGTGGGGTATGCTGGTTATTTCTAACTTGACTGTGTCCTTCTGCAATGTGTCTTGGTGTCACAATATCAGATTGAACCTCCTACCCCCCAAATTGTCAAATTACAAGAAATCTCTCTTGTGGATTATCCCAAGCAATGTTTTGCCAGTAAAACTACTATCAATGAACACGTTTTCAGAGAAAGTGTTAATATCTACCAGAACATGTGAAAAAACGTTAGGTAGAGTGCATCTAAAGCAGCCCTTAAAGGTAATATCGTTGCTTCAAATCGTGATAAAATCAAACAGAACTGCTCTTTTTTGTTTTCTGAAATCAAATATGTTACATATGTCGGCATTTCTTTGTCTCCGAGAACCCAGGCGGGGTGTGTTGGTTATTACAAACCTGATTATTTGATGCTGCGTTGTGTCTTAGCGTCACAGTAACCGATTTAAGCTCCCCACCCCCCAAAATGTTGAATTACAAGACATGTCTGTAATGGTCACCCCAAGCGATGTTTTGCCAATAGAACTACTACAAATCAACATGTCTTCAGAGAAAATAACATTATGCACCAGAACAAAATGGAAAAAGTCGGATATGGTGCATTAAAACTTGCGCATCATGGTTAATTGCGTGGTTTCAAGTCTTAATAGAATCAGGACATTTTTTTGCCATTTCGTGAGCAAGGTAAAGCTGGTTACCCGGAACCCGGCCCCAGCGACTCTATTAGACCGGTTTAAAAATCAACCTTTGGGTGTGCTGAACACATTAGATCATTGTTCCCATAAATCCGTTGGCTTGCACCAACAGTTACAGCTCTTAACGTATATGACCCCCCTGCGCACTGAAGACAAGCAACAGACCGCAACTGACAAAAACGCAATATCAATCACTCAAAACAAATTGTCTTCTATTTGCCAATACAGATCAAACCATCCACAGTAGTGTTTATAAGCGTCTCTCGTCTGAAATAAAACAACCAGAAATGAAATACAGTCGAATACTGCTTCACAGTGTTGACTTACGTAAGTCTAGTGTTCCATCATTGCAGAAGATCGTAGATTTACGGAGAAAATGCCCTTTTTAATTTTCTTAACTCAAACGCATCAAAGCTGTCAGCAATTCTTCGGCTCAGGTACCAGCAGTGAGGTATGTGGAATATTCTGAACCTTATTCTATGGTGCTGCGATGTGTCTTGGTGTCACAATATCAGATTTAACCTCCCACCCCCAAAAATGTCAAACGACAAGAAATCTCTTTGTGGATAACCCTAAGCAGTGTTTCGCCAATGTAACTGCTACCAATCAACACGTTTTCGTACAAAGTAATAATATCCGCCCGAACAGCTGGTTCATTTTTAAACTGGTCTAATAGAGTCGCCGGGGGGATGCACGGTAACCGTCCTCACCTTGCCAACTAGAATGGCAGGTCCAGCTGGGCCTGTTACCACAGTACACTACACACTATACACACTATACACTATACACAATACACTATACAGTACACACTATACACTATACACACTATACACTATACACAATACACTATACAGTAGGTCCAGCTGGGCCTGTTACCACAGGACACTAAACACTACACACTATACACAATACACTATACAGTAGGTCCAGCTGGGCCTGTTACCACAGTACACTACACACTATACACACTATACACACTACACTAAACACTATACACACTATACACTATACACTATACACTATACAATATACAGTACACACTATACACTACACACACTATACACTATACACAATACACTATACAGTAGGTCCAGCTGGGCCTGTTACCACAGGACACTACACACTATACACACTATACACTATACACACTACACTATACAGTACACACTATACACTATACAATATACACACTATACACTATACACAATACACTATACAGTAGGTCCAGCTGGGCCTGTTACCACAGTACACTACACACTATACACTATACACACTACACTATACAGTACACACTATACACTATACACACTATACACTATACACAATACACTATACAGTAGGTCCAGCTGGGCCTGTTACCACAGTACACTAAACACTATACACACTATACACTATACACAATACACTATACAGTACACACTATACACTATACACACTATACACTATACACAATACACTATACAGTAGGTCCAGCTGGGCCTGTTACCACAGGACACTGAACACTACACACTATACACTATACACAATACACTATACAGCAGGTCCAGCTGGGCCTGTTACCACAGTACACTACACACTATACACACTATACACTATACACACTACACTAAACACTATACACACTATACACTATACACTATACAATATACAGTACACACTATACACTACACACACTATACACTATACACAATACACTATACAGTAGGTCCAGCTGGGCCTGTTACCACAGGACACTACACACTATACACACTATACACTATACACACTACACTATACAGTACACACTATACACTATACACACTATACACTATACACAATACACTATACAGTAGGTCCAGCTGGGCCTGTTACCACAGTACACTACACACTATACACACTATACACTATACACACTACACTATACAGTACACACTATACACTATACACACTATACACTGTACACAATACACTATACAGTAGGTCCAGCTGGGCCTGTTACCACAGGACACTAAACACTACACACTATACACTATACACAATACACTATACAGTAGGTCCAGCTGGGCCTGTTACCACAGTACACTACACACTATACACACTATACACTATACACACTACACTAAACACTATACACTATACAGTACACACTATACACTACACACACTATACACTATACACAATACACTATACAGTAGGTCCAGCTGGGCCTGTTACCACAGTACACTACACACTATACACACTATACACTATACACAATACACTATACAGTACACACTATACACTATACACAATACACTATACAGTAGGTCCAGCTGGGCCTGTTACCACAGTACACTACACACTATACACACTATACACTATACACAGTACACTAAACACTATATACACTTTACACTATACACAATACAATATACAGTACACACTATACACACTATACACAGTACACTAAACACACTATACACTATACACAAAACACTATACAGTACACACTATACACTATACACACTATACACTATACACTACACACTATACACTATACACACTATACACTATACAGTACACACTATACAATACACAGCACACACTATACACTATACAGCACACACTATACACCATACAGCATACACTATACAGTACACACTATACACTATAAAGTGCACACTATACAATATACAGCACACACTATACACTATACAGTACACACTATACAGCACACACTATACACTATACAGTACACAGCACACACTATACACTACACACTATACACTATACAGCACACACTATACACTGTACACCACACACTATACACTATACACACTATACACTATACACAGTACACTAAACACATTATACACTATACACACTATACACTATACACACTATACACTATACACAGTACACTAAACACACTATACACTACACACTATACACTATACAGTACACACTATACACTATAAAGTGCACACTATACAATATACAGCACACACTATACACTATACAGCACACACTATACACTATACAGTACACACTATACACTATACACACTATACACTATACAGTACACACTATACAATATACAGCACACACTATACACTATACAGTACACAGCACACACTATACACTGTACACCACACACTATACACTATACACAGTACACTAAACACATTATACACTATACACACTATACACTATACACAATACACTATACAGTATACACAGTACACTACACACTATACACTATACACAATACACTATACAGTACACACTATACACTATAAAGTGCACACTATACAATATACAGCACACACTATACACTATACAGCACACACTATACACTATACAGCACACACTATACAGACTATAAACTATACACACTATACACTATACACACTATACAGCACACACTATACACCATACAGTACACACTATACACTATAAAGTGCACACTATACACTATACAGCACACACTATACACTATACAACACACACTATACACTATACAGCACACACTATACACTATACAGTACACACTATACACTATACAACACACACTATACACTATACAGTACACACTATACACTACACAGCACACACTATACACTATACAGCACACACTATACACTATACAGCACACACTATACACTATAAAGTGCACACTATACAATATACAGCACACACTATACACTACATAGCACACACTATACACTATACAGCACACACTATACAGTACACACTATACACCATACAGTACACACTATACACTATAATGTGCACACTATACAATATACAGCACACACTATACACTATACAGTACACACTACACACTATACAGCACACACTATACACTATACAGCACACACTATACACTATACAGCACACACTATACACTATACAGTACACACTATACACTATACAGCATACACTATACAGCACACACTATACACTATACAGTACACACTATACACTATACAGCACACACTATACACTATACAACACACACTATACACTATACAGTACACACTATACACTATACAGCACACACTATACACTATAAAGTGCACACTATACAATATACAGCACACACTATACACTATACAGTACACACTATACACTATACACCACACACTATACACTATACAGTACACACTATACACTATACAGTACACACTATACAATATACAGTACATACTATACACTATACAGTACACACTATACAATATACAGCACACACTATACACTATACAGCATACACTATACAGCACACACTATACACTATACAGTACACACTATACACTATACAGTACACACTATACACTATACAGCACACACTATACAGCACACACTATACACTATACAGCGCACAGCACACACTATACAGCGCACAGTACACACTATACACTATACAGCACACACTATACACCATACAGTACACACTATACACTAAACAGTACACACTATACACTATACAGCACACACTATACACTATACAGTACACAGCACACACTATACAGCACACACTATACACTATACAGTACACACTATACACTATACAGCACACACTATACACTAAACAGTACACACTATACACTATACAGCACACACTATACACTATACAGTACACACTATACACTATACAGTACACACTATACACTATACAGCACACACTATACAGCACACACTATACACTACACAGCACACACTATACACTATACAGTACACACTATACACTATACAGCACACACTATACACTATACAGCACACACTATACACACTATACAGCACACACTATACACTATACAGCACACACTATACACTATACAGTACACACTATACACTATACAGCACACACTATACACTATAAAGTGCACACTATACAATATACAGCACACACTATACACTACATAGCACACACTATACACTATACAGCACACACTATACAGTACACACTATACGATATACAGCACATACTATACACTATACAGCACTGTAGCGTTCCCGACAACCACGACGACCCCACACCCGGGGCGCTAAAACTGTGTTACGATCATCTTGTTATTGTTGTTGCCTTAACTGATCCTGGGATTAACATTGTTTGGGTTATGCCCCCCCCCCCCCCCCCCCGGATGAGACTAAACATAACAGAACAATACACTGTACCTTCTCTCTCTCTGTCTCCTCTTCCTTACCATCCATCTTGCCTTTTCCTTTTTCATCTCCACTCCCCCCGCCCCTCTCCCCCTCCCCCCCTTTTTCATGTTCACGTTCTGATGGCAGAGTGTGGCTGCTCTGTGTGGAAACAAATTGTCTCCCTTTCCACTCCGTCCCCCTCACGGCCGGTTCTCCCCCTTTTGCTCCCTTACCTGTTGTCGCGAGTTTGGGACTTTTTGTTGTTGTCGCCAGCTTACTGTGTAACACTAATTGTTAATGTCTGTTGAATAATTGGTTTTTTTCCGAGGGTAAAATGAAAGGTTCTGATTTCGTTGACAATAAATGTGTTCATTTACTTCTGCTTTACGTATACTTTCAAGAGCAGTCTTTTTAGACACCCCCCTCCCCCCCCACCCCTGTCTTGGGCCAAATATTTGTGCTGACCTTTTCCTCGTTGCTTCGTCTTTGATATCACCCACCATGGTGGAAAAGGACGTTAAACTCCTAAACACCCCCCCCCCCCTTCCCCGACTGTGTGTGTGTGTGTGTGTGTGTGTGTGAGTGTGTGTGTGTGTTTGTGTGTGTGTGTGTGTGTGTGTGTGTGTGTGTGTGTGTGTGTGTGTGTGTGTGTGTGTGTGTGTGTGTGTGTGTGTGTGTGTGAGGACAAACTGTGGGTTTGTTTCAGCATGACAGTGACTGACTGACGGAGCGATACTCCATGTGTGTGTGTGTGTGTGTGTGTGTGTGGACAAACTGTGGATTTGTTTCAGCATGACAGTGACTGACTGACGGAGAGATACTCCATGTGTGTGTGTGTGTGTGTGTGTGTGTGTGTGTGTGTGTGTGTGTGTGTGTGTGTGTGTGTGTGTGAGGACAAACTGTAGATTTGTTTCAGCATGACAGTGACTGACTGACGGAGCGATACTCCATGTGTGTGTGTGTGTGTGTGTGTGTGTGTGTGTGTGTGTGTGTGTGTGAGGACAAACTGTGGATTTGTTTCAGCATGACAGTGACTGACTGACGGAGCGATACTCCATGTGTGTGTGTGTGTGTGTGTGTGTGTGTGGACAAACTGTGGATTTGTTTCAGCATGACAGTGACTGACTGACGGAGCGATACTCCATGTGTGTGTGTGTGTGTGTGTGTGTGTGTGTGTGTGTGTGTTTGTAAAGACCTCGTTGTGTTGACAAATGTATGAAATTTGACCCACGTTATCATGACGACCCCGTTATATTGACGTCAAAACAACGGGTTAGTGTGATTTTCTTGCTCTACGACCTTTAAATAGCCCCCAAATACCACATAAAGTCATCATTGTAAAATGTCACAATGATGAGAAATTTCGTGTGTGAAGTGTAAACTGCTCGTTTTGGGGGTGTCCGCTTAGCTGCTGCTTCGTTTCATATATGTTACCTCCCTTGAAAAAAAACTGAGTTGTCTCCCGTTCTCAAATAGTCTTTTTACCACTACCGACGTGAAAAGTATTAACTTACGCAGTTTTCAACCTAAATATCAACGTCTTTTTGGAGATCTGAATAAAATATTTCAAATATTATTACAGAGCATTTGGATTTACATCAATTTCTCGCGTCTTTACAGCTAAAATGTGGAGTTTATTCTTGGTTTTGACGCATTATCGGTTGAAAGACCACTTTCAAGATGGCGTCTCTTGACACTGAAGACAGCGGTTTGGAGTCGTTTTCAGGGCGTGAAAAGGTAAGTTTCTTCTTCTGTTAGTAGTGCTTAGTCTAACTTAAAGCATTTTTGACTCTTCACGCTCTCCTCAAAGTATCAAAATAATCACCAAGCTGATTGCGGATACTTAATGGGAAGAAGAAGAAAAAGAAGAGTGTCCTCCAAAATGTGGGAAGTTGGGATGAATCGAAATAAAGTTATAAACTTCGAGTTAAAACCTGCTCCCTCCCCCCCCCCCCCCCCGCGCACACACACACACAGTCACACGCACACACAATCAGACAATGCTCAGTAGGCACTGGTAATCCTATTATTAATTAGTGGTTTGTGTGTGAAATCAGTCCTGCCACTTCTCAGTGTCAGTTTGGGAGATCAGTACCTGAGTGGTCATGATCATCTGCACTTGTGAAGGACGAACAACATCATAGGTGAAGAGTTGTATTTCCAATAACCAAAATTCAGTTCCAACTTGTGAGCAGTTGTAAACTATACATGTATATAACTAGTCAGAAAGTTTTATACAGTCTGAGACCAGGGATTCACATCCGTAACGGCTTCAAAAGGAGAAAGGTCTTGGACTCTGGCTAAACTGTATGGCATTTTGAAAATGAATATTTAACATGACAAATTAAAAAAAAAAATAATAGGACAGTTGTCCTGAATCTCCCCAAAACACTAGGACATTTTGAAAATTAATCAGTCTATGTTCTGTGTCCGGCTTGGATGTGAATCCCTGCAGTCTGAGATTGATTAAAGCATTTTGCTGAAATTCTCTATCTTTTCAGAACTTCAGTAGTGACATGACAGACTCAAGTGAGCCAGATTGTTCAGTGTCAGACAAAGATGACCAAGAATTTGTCCCAGGGACGGAATCCGAGAGTGATTCTGATACAGAAGTACTATACCCGCGTCTTGAAGAACTGCAGGGCATTGTAGGGTTTTCACCAAAGCAAAAAGACAATGACACACCCAAAGACAATGAAACACCAAGTGAAAGTGACACCAAAGACAAACAAGTCAAAGGAATATCATTCAAAGGGAAACCTGGGGCCAAAAAACATTACTGCGTTTTTTGTGGTTATGCTCAAAGTCGACTTCAGAGACATTTAGAGAGTAAACACAGCGAAGAAAAGGGAATGGTCCAATTCCTCAACTCCACTGGGAAAACTAAGAAAGATGAACTGGCAAAACTGAGACACGCTGGTGACCACCAACACAACATCCAGGTGTTAAAAAGAGGGGAAGGAGAAATTGTAGTGAAGCGACGAAAGAGAGACAGTTCACCTCCACAGGAGAATTTTCTGCCATGCCCCAAATGTTTGGGATATTTTCAGAAGAAAGATATGTATCGCCATGATTGTGTCGCTTGTCCAAAAGAGGATTGTGGCCCTCGTCGACAGCTTGTCAAAAAAGGAAAATTGTTGATGCCAGGTGGTTATGAGAAGGACAGTGAGGCACTGCAGCTGTTTTGGAATTCATTGACGAATGACAACGTAGCAGTGGTGGCGAAAAATGACAGTCTTATTGGAATATTTGGTACCAGTGCAATTAAGACTAAGAGAAAGGGATTTGACAAAGACAACTTTGCACAGATCAGGAATTCAGTGCGAGAACTCTCACGTTTGCTCATTGAACTCAGGAGCATGACAAAACAGCCCAATGCTGGTTTGAGTGAGTTTATTGTCCCAGAACACTTCCAAGCTGTCGTCGGAGCCACAAAGAAAGTTGCTGGCTATTGTGAAGCAACCTGCTCATTCAAAATCCCTTCACTGGCCCAAAAGTTGGGCCATTCCCTGCACAAGTGTGCTGACATCATGGAAGCCAAAGCCATTGAGAATAGAGATGAGGTTGAAGAACAGAATGCAAAGGGTTATCTCAAGCTCCATGACAAATGGTGGAATCCTGAGGTGTCAGCACATGCCGACAGAACATTGTACAGACAGAAGAAAGGTCGAGCGAAGCGGATCCCTCTGTGTAAAGATGTCGCAGCATTGTCAGAGTTCCTCAGCAAGAAATCAGTAGAAGCAATTGGCAACCTTGAAACTGATAGTGTTGAACGAAATCACGATGTGATTGTGAAGAAAGCCTGGAACAACCTTGCAGAAGTGACACTGACACAGCTCATACTGTTTAATAGAAGACGGCAGGGAGAGGTTTCAAAACTTAAACTGAGTGACCTTACCAATCCGGGAAGCCAGGATTCTGATCTCCTTGATACTCTCAGTCCGCTTGAAAAGAAACTGTGTGACACTCTGACACGGGTTGAGATCTTCGGAAAAAGGGGAAGAATTGTGCCAGTCCTCTTCACAGCAAAAATGAAGGCAGCAGTTGATCTGCTTGTTACCAAGAGAGAAGCAGCTGGAATCAGCAGATTCAATGAATATGTTTTTGCCTGCTCACACTTTCTCTCTGAGTGTCACCTGAGGGGTTCATGTACCTTAAGGAAACTTGTCCTGGAAGCCAAACTCACTCAGCCTGAGCTGATCACAGGTACTAACCTTCGAAAGCAGGTTGCAACATTGAGCCAGGTGGTCAACCTCAGAGACAATGAACTTGATGTCCTTGCTCAGTTCATGGGGCACAACATCCGAATCCACCGTGAATTCTATCGTTCACCCAATGACACAGTGCAGCTGGCAAAAGTGAGCAAATTACTTCTGGCGCTGGAGAAAGGCATGATTCCACAAGGGAAGGGGCTCGACGACATCCAGGTTGGCGACAACGAAGAAGTCTCTGATGAATGTTCAGGTAATATGCCATTCACTAGCACTTCAAATTGTTTTGGCAGTTTTCTTTTTGTAAGTCTAGACTTTGCATACAAAGATTTTCTGGGTCCAGCTGGCTCTGCTCTTTGAAAACTCAGCACTCCCCAATGCACTCACCAACACACTGTTCTTGTTGCCATACTGAGTACTAATAAAGTGTGTGTATCAGCACACACCTGATTTTATTTACATGTGTACATTATGTCTGAACGTTTATGTGCATAATAAACTTGTTTATAATTCATTTCATTCTTGTTTTGTTGTAGATTCTGAGGTAGCTGATGAATCACAAGAGACCATTTTTGATACCCAAGCACAGTTGGATCCTGTTCCTTCAACTTCCTCGTGTGGAGAGCCTCATTTCACCTCCCGACACCAGGATCGTGATTCATCTTCTGTCTCATGTTCAAGGACCACTCTTTCTACTCCCTTGAACTGCAAGGCGGCACCTCCAAGCTCCTCTTCCTCCGAGTCTGTTCCGTCTTCAAGGTCCACATCTGTACACAAAGCTTCGGCAGCAGCTGGTGTGTCCAGCACTTCACAAGGTGTGCTTTATAATTTTTTTTTTTTTTTAACAGTAAAATTACTAAAAATTCTTAGATTTAGTCTGTAAGTTAGACACCACTGGGGAGAGAGACTGCAATCCACAGTGCAGCGCTACCAAATTGCTATGGGTGCATGTGAGCTATTCTGTTAGCACTATGGGTTACTGACTCGTTCTGAAAGATGGGCGTGGGTTCTGACTTCTTTATCATGCGTAGTTGATGAAAATGCATGTGCATGCACACAGGGGAAGGATAGGTATAGGATGAGTCTGCACATGATTTGACTTTAAATGGGCACAGGCAAAAACTTCCATTCGGATTCCCAACCATATTCTGGTCCCACAGTGGACTTAAACTCGGCCTGACGGTTAAGTGTCCGAACTATCGTGACATCGGCCCAGGTTTGAATCCCGGCTGGGACCAAAATTTGTGCGGGTCTCACTTAGGTGTCCCCGTCTTTATATACACCTTAGTTGTGGAAAACAGACGTTAAACTCCAAACATTACATTTTTTCAGCTCAGAGTCAGAGCTCAGTTGACTGACTGAGGTACTGCGTCCCTGATCCATCACAGTTGTAAACACAAGACGCAATATATTATAAAGTCTGCAGTGCAATTTAACTTTTGTGATGGCTCAGCAACAATTTATTTTTGTTTTGTTTTTCATCATCCATTTATGCCTCCTTAATAGTGCTTATGACTTGTTCTGTTTGTTTCAGCTCGCAGCAGACACCGTCAAACCTGGAGTAAACAGGAAAAAATGTGGAAGCAGTGGAAGCTCATCTGTCACAGTTCCTAGTCACCCGGACGTTGCCTTGGAAAGGAGACATTGAAAGGTGCCTGCTTGCAGAAAATGAGCGGCTTAAAGGACGCACCGGGATTCATGTCAAAAACTATGTCAGGAATAGAAACACTGCAGCTCTCAGACATAAAGAAAGCTGAAGTGCTTCAGTTTCTCACCATTCAGATGGCTGTTACTGTTCGCAGCACTCCATCATGCAAATGAAGGACTACAGTTGGTGAAAGTGTCAAGCTCTTGATGGCAAGTGTGTGGTAGGCGTCTAGGAGTTCTGTGTCCAAAATGACTGCGTACTTGCTTACCTCTGTGCCTGTTCAGGCGTAGAAAGATCTCTGACAGCGGTGATTTGGAATACCCAGATTGCAAGGCTCAAGTGGACCAGGTAATTCCCAGGCCAGTTTTTTTTTTGTGTTGATTGAATAAGGACCTACGATTTTTTTAAAACTATTAAATCTGACACATCACCATGTGATTACTAGAAGTAGAAAACAGTTATTTTAGGATCACACACACATCATTATTATTATTTTTTTTAATGACGTGCACCTCATTTGTTGTCAAAATAAGGCTCCCATTACATAATTTTGTGTATTATTTGTGTGAAAAGGTCATAACAATGTTTACCAGGGTATTCACAGCTCATGTACTCATGAGTTTGGGGGTGGGGTTCTATTTGTACAGTTTCTCAAATCACAGACATGTTCTGACCAGAATGCTCGTTTTGAACAAATATCTTACAAACTGTATTCATGTTAATGCTGTCACGTTAATGCTGGATTTCTCCAATCGACACACACACAGTGTGACAGAATCTCTCATGAAGCTTTTCTGTCAAAATAATGGACTATGATTATGTTTTGTGTGTGTGTGTGTGAAAAGGTCATAACAATGTTTACTATGGTATTTACAGCTTACGTTGATGAGTTTGGGGGTGGGGATCTGTTTGTACACCTTCTTCAGTTAAAGAGATCTACCATGTTTTGACCAGAATGCTCGTTTGTAACAAATATCTTACAAACTGTAATCATTTTAATGCTGTCACGTTAATGCTGGATTTCTCCAATCGACACACACACAGTGTGACAAAATCTCTCATGAAGCTTTTCTGTCAAAATAATGGACTATGATTATGTTTTGTGCGTGTGTGTGTAAAAAGGTCATAACAATGTTTACTATGGTATTTACAGCTTATGTTGATGAGTTTGGGGGTGGGGATCTGTTTGTACACCTTCTTCAATTACAGACCTACCATGTTTTGACCAGAATGCTCGTTTGTAACAAATATCTTACAAACTGTATTCATTTTAATGCTGTCACATTAATGCTGGATTTTTCTACACATCACACACACAGAGCGTCTAATCTGCCATGTAGCTTGTCTGTCACAATAACGCTCTATTTGTATTTTGTGTGTGTGTGTGAAAAGGTTATTATAATGTTTGTTCATGTGCTCCAGGGTTGATTGTTTAGGTGAATTATCTGTAATTTCTCTGTCTTAAAATTCTTATGATTCCAGTCCACACTTAGTCCTCACAAAAGACTCAGAATACACTATTTTTTTTCTAACCTTTTCTGTTACAATGTCAACTAAACTGACTGGGGTCCTGGATTCTAAATGAAGCTGAAATTTCAACCCTTTAGTTTAAATGCCACAATGTTAGTATGGCCTAATTTTTAAAGTAAAATGGTATGGCAGTAAAAGGGTTTGTCATAGTAATTTTGGCATACTGTCATTTTGTCTGTGTGCGCGCATCTCACACGTGAAGAAAAGGTCTATCATGACCATTCTTCCACTCCTACTATTAGCCATCTTTCAAGACCATTGTTCAGGTGGCTTTAGCCTTGAAAGACAAGTTGAGAATATTGGTGGTGGCGGCCTTCGACAGCTTGTCCTGTATTTTGTGAAGGGATTTCATTTTCAGTATTTTGAATTTTTTTTTGTTTCACCCATGAAAGGCATTGCAGTTTGTTGAAGTTTTGAATTTGGTTGTCATCTAAACAGGTAGAGGTGTCCCTTTTATTTTGTTGGTCAGTTTTAGTGACTGAAATGAATGCTGTTGTTTTTTTCCCAATGGCTACAGCAGTTGAGGTCAGTCGACTTTTTTTTTTTTTTTTTTTTCAAAATGAAAGTAGCATGATGATTTGAAACCTGTAAATATTTTTGTTGTTCAGAAGGAAATAGAAGTTAGAACTATCCACCACTTTCAGTTTGTCTGAGCTCATTAGTTGCCGAATTTTGCAAATTTAGCTTTATACTCATTGGGAAAAAGAACTTAAAAGAAGGAAAACCCCTTTTATCGCACTTTGTTTTATCCTGATTGGACAAGAAGAAGCTGAGATATTGAAATTTCATACTTTAATTTTTATGAGAACACTGGTTCAAAAAGTTCACTGCGCAATAGGCACAAAGTGTGCATAGTGTCACTCATGACCTCTGTTTTTTGTTGGTTTTTTTTTCTTCAAATTAAAGACTTTTGCGGAGCAAGGTATCTAGAATCATAATCAAAGTTGGCCATCCCCATTTTATAAATTATACATGTCTAATATACTCTATTTTGCCATTTGTGAAAAATCACGAAAGGAAGGACATGACTCTAAAATTTCATGATGGTGGGTCAATTATTTTCGAAGTTTTTTTGCTTTCTTTATTTGGCATTCTGTATTTTATCTACCAATAAAAAAGTTTATTTAAAAAAATGTATTTTTTCTTTTCTGGTTTTCATGAACGTGAATGGAGAATGCCCCCCCCCCCCCCCCCCCCCCCCCCCAAAAAAAAAAAAAAAAAAAAAATCAAAAAAAATCTACAATACTCATGATTCCTGCATGGAAGATGCTCACAAACAGATACCTTTATGGTCGACTTGCATTAACGCTCTTATTCCTACAGGTCTCCGTGGTCTATATGGCTACAGGGACTTGTAAGGGTAAGAGCATTACCATCTTGGGCTTACAGTGCCCTCTGTGTAACAAATGCTTCCAAGCAGACAGAGAGAACAGAATTCCGTCATTATTTTGACGTGTGTTTAAAAGTGTGTATGACAATTGTCAGGATGATGGTAGTAAACATTCAACCTGAGGAGAATTTGAGTGTAAGTGTGTGTATTCAAATGCACAAGTGATCATATTTGGTAAACCATTTTATTTTCAAATCTCAGAAGATTCTCGCTGGTAGGTATTGAGATATTTGATGTCAACACAGTGCAGGGTAAACTTCAAGGTCTTTTTAAGGAGGTCTGTACAAACATGTGTGTGTGTGTGTGTGTGTGTGTGTGTGTGTGGACAAACTGTGGATTTGTTTCAGCATGACAGTGACTGACTGACGGAGCGATACTCCATGTAAACTGGAAGTGACTGTTTCCTGTGATACCACACGTACATCAGAACTCATATGACTAAGAACGAGTTTTTTTTTTATGTATTCAGTGTAATGACCAGCAGGTTCAGGCGCTGTATCTTTTGTCGTACGGAGATTTCATGCGAACCGGACGACAGGTGCGACACCTTGTGGAGACCCGGATCTGAAATCAAAATGAGACAAAATGAGTAAAACTACCATTAGTAAACGGCATTTCTGGTGTATCTCCCACTGTACAGATCTTGACCGCACGTGATATTCATACCTGTATTCTCCCTAGTGCCACTCACATCTATGTCCTGTTGGACAGCCGGGTAGCCGAGCGGTAGAGAGTTGGACTTTCAATGCCTCGGGTCGTGAGTTCGACATCCGGATGGAGCCAAGTATTTGTGCTAATCTTTTTCTCCTTGTCCCGTCGTTGATATCACCCTTACGTGGTGGAAAAGGACGTTAAACTCCCAAACACCCCCCCCCCCCACCTTCCTTCCTCTCAGTCATACCTCTTACTTCCTGCAATATGATGTACATGTACCTCCTACTTCCTGTACCACATACCTCTTCTGTAGCTCATACCTCCTACTTCGTAGCTCATACCTCCTACTTCCTGTACCACATACATCTTACTTCTGTAGCTCATACCTCCTACTTCCTGTACCACATACATCTTACTTCTGTAGCTCATACCTCCTACTTCTGTAGCTCATACCTCCTACTTCTGTAGCTCATACCTCCTACTTCCTGTACCACATACATCTTACTTCTGTAGCTCATACCTCCTACTTCCTGTACACATACCTCTTCTGTAGCTCATACCTCCTACTTCTGTAGCTCATACCTCCTACTTCTGTAGCTCATACCTCCTACTTCCTGTACCACATACATCTTACTTCTGTAGCTCATACCTCCTACTTCCTGTACCACATACATCTTACTTCTGTAGCTCATACCTCCTACTTCCTGTACCACATACATCTTACTTCTGTAGCTCATACCTCCTACTTCTGTAGCTCATACCTCCTACTTCTGTAGCTCATACCTCCTACTTCCTGTACCACATACATCTTACTTCTGTAGCTCATACCTCCTACTTCTGTAGCTCATACCTCCTACTTCCTGTACCACATACATCTTACTTCTGTAGCTCATACCTCTTACTTCCTGTACCACATACCTCCTACTTCTGTAGCTCACACCTCCTACTTCCTGTACCTCATACCTCCGTTCGGCGTATCGTCAGTCGGCAAGTAGTCCGTTCGGCGTATCGTCCTTTGGCAAATCGTCCGGTCACCGTCTTTCAAATGACCATAAATCTAAACACACCTTCCCAAAGTGGAATTGCACTGTCAGTGTGTTTCTGCTCAAATAATGTGAGTTGCAATTTGTTCTCAAGGAGATGGCGATGTTGATAATGATTCTTCTTCTTCTACACACGTTTTGCCTTGAGATGTTAACCAGAAGTAAACATGTTTTCCAGTTTTCATAATTTTTCTGAGTGTGTCTGTGTGTGCGTGCGTGCGTGCGTGCGTGTGTGTGTGTGTGTGTGTGTGGTGTGTGTGTGTGTGTGTGTGTGTGTGAGAGAGAGAGAGAGAGAGAGAGAGAGAGAGAGAGAGAGAGAGCCAACAAATAAAACGAGCAACAACTGATACAGTACCATCACAAACCTAAACAACAACGACAACGACGTGAACTGCAGTACGTGTGGTGTCACAGTGTGAGTGGGAATGAATGCTGTGTAACAAACGTTATGATGTGGAAACACAGACACACAGCAATGTGGAGATTTCGTCACGACAACGGACAGACATGAAACCAGTGACAAGACAGAATCTTACAAGAAATCTTTTCCACAAAAAACCCCACTCAAGTCAGGATTTGGTTCAGTTTCCAAAGTGTTATTGAAAATACATGTTCAAAAGTATCTGTATACCACGTAACAACGAGAATTTGAAAAAAAATATTTAAAAATCCGTCTGATTTGTTATGTCGTGATATAACAGCTGAAGCCAAACATTGAACAAATCAACCAAACTACAGTGTACAGTTCACACTTCAACTCTATTATACTACATTTCCTACAGTGTCATCCTTTTTCTTACATTTACACTGTTTCCATTACACTGGCGAAGAAACATATTTTTAAGGGGGGGGGGGGGGTAGGGAGAAGGGGGAAGGAGGAGTGATCGAGCGGGAGTTGAGATTGGGAACGGGTGTGGGGTTGAAAAGTCAATCATTTAACGAGAGGGGGAGGGGGGGGGGGGTGTGTCCCACGCCAGAGCAATATTTACGGTTGTTGTGTTATTTACAATTGTTGTACAGTACATGTATTTACATACATTTCGTATCGTATTCAAAGTACGGAGTTAACATTTCTGTGCGGTACACAGTCGAACACGCTTCAGGTCGATTTCACTTTCGCACTGTTTTCCTCTCACATAACCAAATAAGCGTGTTTGAGATACGGGACAGCGTATACACGTGTCTGTATTTACAATTTCTCCAGGTATTTACAGATGTTTCAACAGCTTTTACATTTTGTTCACGGTACAGTATGTACAATATTCGCATTAACGACAGTACAGTGTATGGGATGACAGTTGCTAGTTTCTGTCTGTGGGAGATTTCTTCTCTGATCACAAACAGTCTCTTATCGCCATGTTTGTCTTTCCACCATTATTTTGTCTTCTCATTACCAAGTCAGATTGCGACACATTTTAACTCATTCGTGGCGGAACCTTAATCAAAGGTTTAGCCATGCATCGCCCACATAAACTTTTGCTCATCAAAATCGAAGTCTCACTCCATTTCTCATAAAATACACAAAATGTCAAGCGTGTGTATGTTGAATGAGGCTTGCTAGAGAGGTTTGTGTACGAGTCATGAGTTTACCGCACTACCTTGGCGGGAGCCCCACACATACAAAGCGATTAGTCCGCGCTAGTCTCACTCACAACACTAGTTAATCACATATATACATAGTGCCGCTTGTTTGTAAGTAAAACGAAAGAAACTTTGTTTTGACAAATGGCAAAGTCGGCACTGGTGGTCCACGAACCATCTTCCTCTCAACCTACTCTGTTTCCACGGACCATCTTTCCTTGGCAGGACAAGCATCACACTAGGGCTACCCGTCCAGATCCTAAACAACACGCTGTTGTTTGCACACAAACAAGTTTAATCATCCACTTAATCGGCCATGTGGAACGCTTTAGAAAGTTTGTGCGAAGACCTCCTGTACGCCGGACAGAGTCCACATGGCCAGCCAGTGTTTACATTTAATTCCCCCGCTGCTGGAATACACAATACAACCAACTCGCCTCAACTCGTATTCTGAAAACTCAAGAAAAACGGGGATCGAGTGATTTTCTCGAAGCAAAAGAAGCGAAACCGCCGCCATCTTTATTTACCTTGGCTACGTCCTTCGTGAAACTTTTAAGGCGCCACGGCAACTTTATTTTTTGAAATCAGGAGTTAAAACATCTTAATTATTAATGTTGCCAGTACGAGGAACTCGTAATATCTACAATGAAAAAAGCAAACGAGTTTTTGTGTGAAACATTTTATCGGCGACTACATGGATTGAGTTCGTATAGCTTTCTAAGCACAATGTCCTTCAGCTGTTCCCATAGCTCAGTTGGTTAGAACGTTATGTTAGATATCCGAACATCGTGGGTTCGATCCCCAGCAACGGCGTGGTTTTTTTTTTTTTTTCTCCCTTCCACCCCATCCCCTTTTTTCTTTTTTTTCTTTCTTTGTGTCTCCCACACATCTAGTTTTTTTATGTTAGTGATATTTTTATGCTTGAGATAACTTTTTAAAGTTCTTAATATTTCCAAAAAAATTGTGATCATATTAAAAGGATGTTTATTACATGGCAAATAATATGACGTTTCGATTTTTGTTTTAAAGTTCTTAATATTATCATCAAAATAAAACCGGAACGTCATATTATTCAATTGGGCCATATAAATACATGTACTATCTTTTAATTTCAAGTCTCCGCTGACTGGACTTAGAAATTTCAACAACTGATTCCAGCTGAAAACATGCATTTGCCGTTGTCCTCTTCCTGTGTATGCATGCCTTTTTTATGTTAGAACTGAAATTTTGTGCAAGATTCAGACACTGTCCATAACTTGAACACTGAGCGAGGAGCCGGGGGGGGGGGGGGGGGTCATCCGTAACCGCATCTGTACGTCATTATACATAATACTATAATACTGAAGCGTAAAAGTATATCATTATACGTACTATTCAATTCTATTTTATTCAATATAAAGTTAATATGACCAATGATTCGACTGGCAGTCCAGTGACAAATCACTGAGTGGATCGGTCATCACCAAGTCAGTAAGGACTGATCAATGTGTACTAGTAAAGTATACGTTTATGGGTAATAGGTCTATTACATATAATATGTTTCTGACTGTGAGTGTACATTTGTCCTGCAGAGATAGTTGAGTGGTGCTTCGGCTCCCACTAATTATCAGCCCGCAAAGTACCGTGCTCGAATAAACTGACAAGGTACAGGTCGACTTGACCTTTACAATCGCTGTGAATTCTGCACACTGAAAAAGGGCCGCCCTTCTATTTCTTACCAGCCCTTTTGGTCCCTACTGCCCAGCGTAGTGTAAACAAAACCGGGGCCAGCTGGTCCAGGCGTCCAGCCACTGAGGTTTCCAATCGACCCGGCCTACTGAGAATTCCAGCACACTTTAGAATCTGATTGCAGTTCCGACAAAAGTATCGACTTTGAGAATGCAGGGCGGTAACCGGCAACAACAACAACAACAAATTAATAAAAGCTTGCCAGTTTTCTCAGGTCAAATTGACGTTGGTGATGATACGGTCTCGTTATGTATCAATACAACTGAGTCAACTGAAATTCGTTTATTCAAACTACCCCTTTGATGCATGTAAAAACAAATGAACACACACACACACACACACACGCACACACACACACACACTGTTCTTACTTAGTTCAAATCAAACTGTTCAGTTCACTTCAAACTTCACAAAAACATCATGTTCAGCGAAGATTCCTTACACACTCTATTTCAAAGACTAGAATACAACACTTTACACAAAAAGTAGACCCACAATATCAATTTGTCCTTCTGATGACCAAAACAGCAACCCCCACCCCCCGGGCCCCTTCTATATTCTTACTTAGCTTTAAAACCAAATTGTTTTCACTTCAAACTTCACCAAACAGCATGTCAAGCAGATTCCTTCCAGGACCTACTTTACTAAGTTGAAAACAACGCTTCAACACAAAAAGTGGACCCAAAATATCAATTTTGTCCTTTTGATGACCAAAAAGCAACCTCCCCTTCTATATTCTTACTTAGCTTTAAAACCAAATTGTTTTCACTTCAAACTTCACCAAAACAGCATGTCAAGCAGATTCCTTCCAGGACCTACTTTACTAAGTTGAAAACAACGCTAACAACACAAAAAGTGGACCCAAAATATCAATTTTGTCCTTTTGATGACCAAAAAGCAACCTCCCCTTCTATATTCTTACTTAGCTTTAAAACCAAATGTTTTTCACTTCAAACTTCACCAAAACAGCATGTCAAGCAGATTCCTTCCAGGACCTACTTTACTCGTTGAAAACAACACTTCAACACAAAAAGTGACCCAAAATATCAATTTTGTCCTTTTGAGACCAAAAAGCAACCTCCCCTTCTATATTCTTACTTAGCTTTTAAACCAAACTGTTTTCACTTCAAACTTCACCAAAACAGCATGTCAAGCAGATTCCTTCCAGGACCTACTTTACTAGTTGAAAACAACGCTTCAACACAAAAAGTGGACCCAAAATATCAATTTGTACTTTTGAGACCAAAAAGCAACCTCCCCTTCTATATTCTTACTTAGCTTTTAAACCAAACTGTTTTCACTTCAAACTTCACCAAAACAGCATGTCAAGCAGATTCCTTCCAGGACCTACTTTACTACGTTGAAAACAACGCTTCAACACAAAGTGGACCCAAAATATCAATTTTGTCCTTTTGATGACCAAAAAGCAACCTCCCCTTCTATATTCTTACTTAGCTTTTAAACCAAACTGTTTTCACTTCAAACTTCACCAAAACAGCATGTCAAGCAGATTCCTTCCAGGACCTACTTTACTAAGTTGAAAACAACGCTTCAACACAAAAAGTGGACCCAAAATATCAATTTTGTCCTTTTGATGACCAAAAAGCAACCTCCCCTTCTATATTCTTACTTAGCTTTTAAACCAAACTGTTTTCACTTCAAACTTCACCAAAACAGCATGTCAAGCAGATTCCTTCCAGGACCTACTTTACTAAGTTGAAAACAACACTTCAACACAAAAAGTACCCAAAATATCAATTTTGTCTTTTGAGACCAAAAAGCAACCTCCCCTTCTATATTCTTACTTAGCTTTTAAACCAAACTGTTTTCACTTCAAACTTCACCAAAACAGCATGTCAAGCAGATTCCTTCCAGGACCTACTTTACTAAGTTGAAAACAACGCTTCAACACAAAAAGTGGACCCAAAATATCAATTTTACTTTTGAGACCAAAAAGCAACCTCCCCTTCTATATTTTTACTTAGCTTTAAAACCAAACTGTTTTCACTTCAAACTTCACCAAAACAGCATGTCAAGCAGATTCCTTCCAGGACCTACTTTACTAAGTTGAAAACAACACTTCAACACAAAAAGTAGACCCAAAATATCAGTCTTTACTTTTGAGGACCAAAAAGCAACCTCCCCTTCTATATTCTTACTTAGCTTTTAAACCAAACTGTTTTCACTTCAAACTTCACCAAAACAGCATGTCAAGCAGATTCCTTCCAGGACCTACTTTACTAAGTTGAAAACAACACTTCAACACAAAAAGTAGACCCAAAATATCAGTCTTGTACTTTTGAGGACCAAAAAGCAACCTCCCCTTCTATACTGATTCTTACTTAGCTTTAAAACCAAACTGTTTTCACTTCAAACTTCACCAAAACAGCATGTCAAGCAGATTCCTTCCAGGACCTACTTTACTAAGTTGAAAACAACACTTCAACACAAAAAGTAGACCCAAAATATCAGTCTTGTACTTTTGATGACCAAAAAGCAACCTCCCCTTCTATATTCTTACTTAGCTTTTAAACCAAACTGTTTTCACTTCAAACTCTACCAAAACAGCATGTCAAGCAGATTCCTTCCAGGACCTACTTTACTAAGTTGAAAGCAACACTTCAACACAAAAAGTAGACCCAAAATATCAGTCTTGTACTTTTGAGGACCAAAAAGCATCCTCCCCTTCTATACTGATTCTTACTTAGCTTTAAAACCAAACTGTTTTTCACTTCAAACTTCACCAAAACAGCATGTCAAGCAG
The DNA here is from genome assembly GCA_018292915.2 of Batillaria attramentaria. Lineage (NCBI taxonomy): Eukaryota > Metazoa > Mollusca > Gastropoda > Batillariidae > Batillaria > Batillaria attramentaria. The sequence goes on along the minus strand of JACVVK020000561.1, from coordinate 197,294 downwards.
ATTCCTTCCAGGACCTACTTTACTAAGTTGAAAACAACACTTCAACACAAAAAGTGGACCTAAAATATCAATTTTGTCCTTTTGATGACCAAAAAGCAACCTCCCCTTCTATATTCTTACTTAGCTTTTAAACCAAACTGTTTTCACTTCAAACTTCACCAAAACAGCATGTCAAGCAGATTCCTTCCAGGACCTACTTTACTAAGTTGAAAACAACGCTTCAACACAAAAAGTAGACCCAAAATATCAGTCTTGTACTTTTGATGACCAAAAAGCAGCTTCCCTTTCCACATTCTTACTTAGCTTTGAAACCAAACTGTTTTCACTTCACCAAAACAGCATGTCAAGCAGATTCCTTCCAGGACCTACTTTACTAAGTTGAGAACAACACATCAACACAAAAAGTGGACCCAGTATATCAATATTGTACTTTTGATGACCAAAAAGCAACTTCCCCTTCTATATTCTTACTTAGCTTTAAAACCAAACTGTTTTCACTTAGGGAGCCGGGGTGGTCGAATGGTAGAGCGTTGGACTTCTAAACCTCGGGTCGTGAGTTCGATCCCGGCTGGAGTCATATATATTTGTGCTGGCTTTTTCATCGTTGCCCCGTCTTTGTTATCACCCTATGTGGTGGAAAAGGACGTTAAACCCCCAAACACGCACCCACCCACCCTGTTTTTATTTCAAGTTTCACCAAAACAGCGCGTCAAGCAGATTCCTTCCAGGACCTACTTTCCGAAGTTGAAAACAACACTTCTATATTCTTAGTTAGCTTTAAAACCAAACTGTCTTCACCTCAAACTTCACCAAAACAGCATGTCAAGCAGATTCCTTCCAGGACCTATTTCAATAACTTGAAATAGTTAGTGTGTGTGTGTGTGTGTGTGCGCGCGCACGCGCGCGTGCCTCTCACTGAGTGTAAGTGTATCTTCACACAAAAATGATATCCGTTTGATACGTCTTTATATGAACGCACACCCGAACTCCAACAACAACAAATTCATAAAGGCTTGCCAGATTTCCAGGTCAAGTTGACGTCGATGATGATACGGTCTCGTTATGTATCGATACAACTGAGTAAAATTTTTTATTCAAATACCCCTTGGGGCATGTCAAAACAAAATTTATAAACACACACACACACACACACACACACACACACACACACGAACCAAACCAAACCAAACCAAACCAACCTCGATCAGTAAAACTTTATGTTTGTTTGTTTTGATTCCTGTCTGCCTGAAGCAGTAGCCTGCTTGAGCCAAAGTCGATATTTTTTTTAACGTCTATGATGCCACTGAAATATTCTAAAGTGCGAATTCAGCCTTGAATTCTCCACACAGAAACCCCAGGACCAGCTTGCCGGGGTTTGTTTACACTACGCTGGGCAGGAGGGACCAAAGGTGCCAGTAAGAAATAGAAGGGCGGCCCTTTTTCAGTGCGCAGAATTGGTAGGGTGTAAAGGTCAAGTCGACCTGTGACTTGTGGCTTGCTAGTTTTATTCAAGCACTTTGGCTGTTTATTAGTGCAAACTGAATCATCACTCAACTAATACCTGGGAGGACAAAATTAATGTACACTGTGTATGCAGTCAGTCAGTATATAATATATGTAATAACCGAATACCCATAAACGTATACTTTAAACACAATGACTAATCCATGCCGGCTCCAGTCCGCAGCCGAGTGCGACTGATTCACTGATTTGCCACTGACAATGACTGCCAGTCGAATGGTCCTGCTCAATTTTTTTTAATAAAATAGGGTTGAATAGTATGTATAATGATATACGTTTGTTGGTATCTTAGCAGTATGTATTATGGCACACATACATTTACGTCGAATATTGTATTTATGTACTGATACATTAACTACACACAGTTACTGGCGGCACATATAATACTATACACTGTCTATATGCTCGAGCTGAGTGATGTTTCAGCTCACACAGCAAAATAAAATAAAACCGGCTGACAAGTTTGAAGTCATAGGTCGAGCTGACCTTTGTACTGCAAAAATTGTGCACACTGAAAACGGGGTTCCTTCTATATACCATGCCAGTTTTCCGGTTCTCCAGTGGACGCTGTAATATAAACAAAAAGGGCCGTCTGGCCTAGCCATTGGGGCCTGGCGGACCGGGCGGGAAATATAAACGCGCTGTCAGAGGCACGCGTTAGCTGTCGGTCCGGTGGGTTAAGTGAGTGCCGGCCACTGTGCCAGACGTGTATGTTTTGGTAAACAAGTAAACTGTTTGGGTTAACCCTAGTGTGATCGCATAGAGGCGCTTGTCCTGCTATGCAATCATTCGTTATTCGCCATTTTGTTTTTACCCTGTGATTGACGTCTGTGCCCGTTTCCTACTCAACTCTCCCTGTAAGATAGTGTAGTTTTAATTTGACTAAAGCATTGTCTACAGTATTTGGTTCAAACAGGCGTTTAGCTTCTCAATATTGTTATACTGCTTTTTCACAACCTAATTCAACATGTCCGTGATATCTGATGTTTTAACAGTCACTGGTTTGGTCATTGAGCATGACATCAGTTGTTGATGACGATGAAGCTGCTGTTGATGACGATGGTGAAGATGAGGATGATGGATGCCGTAACGGACATTCTATTCACTAACTGTACGGGTCAATATTTGATTCAGCACTGTAAGTACAGGAAATACTGACGGTAGGAAGCCGTAACTCAGCAGATTTTCTCCCTTGGTATGAAGACGGTGTCTAAGGAGGATTCGTTACGAGTCAAACTATTTTACACACACACACACACACACACACGCACACACACACACACACACACACACACACACACACACACACACACACACACACACACACACACACACACACACACACACACACACACACTAATAGAGAGAGAGAGCGGCTAGAGTGGTGATGTAATAGAAAGCGGGCTGTGCAAACTCCTTTGAAGTTACAGAAAGTAATACTGTCAGTACGATCTGTGTTACCAGTCTGTGTTGTTTCCCTCTGCACGAATCACGTCATTTTATTACGTTTTTCTTGCGTGACGTCACAGATGGTGGTCGCTAGAAAATAACGTCACAAAAAGTAACACATGTTGTTAACACAGGCCTGGTGTAAATATTATTTGACACTCAGATCTCCATCAGCGGAGCGTCAACTACATCATTTTTACTTTTCTCAACGTGACTATGACGTCACAACGAGGACCGTTAGAATGACGAAACCGGTGCGGATGTACAGCGCGTCACGAGGGGGGTCAGACTAGAGCAGAATACAAAGCGAATGTTGTGAGGAACTACGACAACGACAACTTTAACGGTCAAAACGGTCGGGAGGGAAACGGGAAAGGGTGGAGCGGGGAGGGGAGGGAGGGAGGGGTTAAGCGTGTTTGGGTTGTGCATCATCATCATCATCATCATCATGACTAGTGACAGGGCTGGAGGGATCAAGTAAGATAACCAACATGTACAACGAGTGATGTAGAGCGGGACAAGGTCTCAGTCTCTCTGTAGCATCATCATCACACCACCAACATCCGATTCCCCAGACAACAACGACTCGCCTCGAGCCCTGTCACGCAACACCTGTCTGTCACCATGATCGTGTCGTTCATGGTGACAGCCACGTCCCTGATGGCAGCTTCATCATCATCTGACGTCACCACCTGTACGGGCAGGCCGCGCGCACGGAGTCTCCTGACCATAGGTAGGTCGTCACGTGGTTCATCACACAGGATGACGGTGTCCCGGTACTGCAGGTCATGACCTGGTGACACGACAACCACAACAACGGCTTATACACATCGTCTGCTGGTAGTGGTGGTGGTGGTGTAGTTGTGGTAGTCGTAGTCGTGTCAACCACCTAACGCTAGCGAGTGTGTGAGCGATGACGTCATGCAAACAACAAACGGTTATCTGTGTGTAAAGTGAGTGAGCGAGAGAAAATCGAGCAAGAGAGCGATAGAGTGAGTGAGTGAATGAATGAACGAATGAAAGGGAACGAGCGAGCAGGACAGATCTAAACTCGGTGAGTGAGTGAGTGAGTGCGTGAATGAACGAGTGGTACACGTGACACATACCCGACTGACCCACCCGCAGCTCCACCAGTAAGTTGACGATGTTGTCCGCACAACGTTCACAGTCTCTGGCCGTCCCTGTGTGACCAGGTAATAGTGTGATCACAGACCCCCGTGTCCATGTCGCGTGCTGTAACCTCCTGACCTGGGGCCGTCTGTCGGGGCGGGGTGGCGCTGCTGCTGTACCCCAGGACTTCCTGACCATCAATATCAAGTGACTTCTCTATTTCTTGGACAATGCCGGCGGACAGCGCAGTGGGCGGGTGAGGGTTTCCAGAAACACACGGCGGTACCCGGACACGGTCCACTGCCGCTGCCCACAGGTGTAGGGAGGGAACACGGTTTGACAGGTGAGTGACGAACGGAGAACCTGCCGTAGTTGTTGTAGTCACTGTTACAGAGAATGGAGAGGGAGACAGTCAGTCAGGGTGTTGGCAGTGACGTCATACTTGTCGGTTTCAGGCGGCTGTTAATGACGTTATTTTGGCTTTGCCTGTCCTTGGGATGTGTGACGTCATAACACAGTATTTGTCGTCATCAGTAGGTAAAAATCTTCTCTCTTTATGCTCTTTCTGTCGCTCTGTGTGGATGCGTGCGTGCGTGTGAGCGTGCGTGCATGTGTGTGTGTGTGTGTGTGTGTGTGTGTGTGTGTGTGTGTGTGTGTGTGTCATCACAGTACAACTTACTAATGAAATGCCTCATCGGCGATGATGTAAAGTTC
>JACVVK020000561.1:180000-187500 GCA_018292915.2 Batillaria attramentaria | reverse complement strand
TCTTCCTGCTCTCTCCCTCATCCCACCCAACAGAGAACTCAGTTTAGCCGTTGCATGAAATATCAAAACGACTTGGCAGAAAAGTCGTCCTGATAATCTCCCCCGCTTTTCACTTTCTTTGGGCAACGTCCTACCTTTCACTGGCTCACTGGTTCGGAAAGGTTTTTGTCTGTGCAGTATCTGAAACGACGCCCCCCCCCCTCCCCCCCCCCCCCCCCCCCCGCTTTTCACTTTCTCCGGGCAACGTCCTTCCTTTCACTGGCTCTGGCGTTTCCCCCCTCCGAGATCAGTTCTGCCCCCCCCCCCTCCCCCCAACAGGCGCCCCTGGAAATAAATGGTCAGCTTGACATTTCAATGAAATATTGAAACACCCTATGGCGCATAGCCCAACCCCATGTTTTTTAGCCTCCACTATGCGCTCACCCCCCTAAACCACTCCTGGTTCGTTGTACAGCATTTCATTCGTATCAACCCATCACCTACACCACTTGCAAGCTGTCTTGTTAACATTCAAAACGTATCTGTCTGAATTCAAAGCAGCACCTGCTTTTGCTAGCGAGTAGGCTATGTCCGCTGATCAACCCCATTAGTGAGGCAAGGAACAAGGAAACTTACCTTTGTGTGAGTCAAACCAGACGCTGTATCTCGCAAAACGCGCGAAAGGATGCGAGGGTCAAGTAAAGAGAAGCAATCCAAGGTCGTGAGAAGACGCTAAGCAGTCAATTTGGAGTTATATTTCTTGGTCAGTGAGCGCATTGCCCACCCGATCGTGCAGACCCGCCGGTATTCTAGTTAGACAGGAAATGACTGGTGTTAGTTATTTGTGGCCTCACGCCGCTCAAGCAACAAAGACCAGCACGCGGCTGGGGGAATTTCTGGAAGGCTTTGCAAAATAGGAACGTTTTCAGATTGCTCTTGAAAACAGACAGTGTGGGCGCATTTCTATGATCTGCAGGCAGGGAGTTCCAAAAGGCTGGAGCCGGCGGCAAAACTGAAAGAGCGCTCGCCAAAAGATTTCAGGTTGCGCTTGGGAATTTTGAGAAGCCTCTCGGCCGGACGACGACCGGAGGGCTCGCAACGGTTGATAGGTGACGAGTGAAGCTGAAAGGTAAGGTGGGAGAGTGCCATCAAAGTGACGAAATGCCAGAACAGACATTTTGTAGTGAAGGCGAAAATGAAACTGGTAGCCAGTGGAGCTCTCTCACTGAGAAGTGGTGTTACGTGCTCTCGCTTCCGTTCAGTGCCCAACACTATGTGACACAGGATGTCAGACTACTCACTATATGATCAACATGAACCGTACACAGGATGTCAGCTACGTTCAGTGCCCAACACTATGTGACAAAGGATGTCAGACTAACTCACTATATGATCAACATGAACCGTACACAGGATGTCAGACTACTCACTATATGATCAACAGGAACCGTACACAGGATGTCAGACTACTCACTACATGATCAACATGAACCGTACACAGGATGCAGACTTACTCACTACATGATCAGCAGGAACCGTACAACAGGATGTCAGACTACTCACTACATGATCAAGCAGGAACCGTACACAGGATGTCAGACTACTCACTACATGATCAGCAGGAACCGTACACAGGATGTCAGACTACTCACTACATGATCAGCAGGAACCGTACACAGGATGTCAGACTACTCACTACATGAGTCAGCAGGAACCGTACACAGGATGTCAGACTAATCTACTACATGATCAACAGAACCGTACACAGGATTCGACTAATCACTGACATGATCACAGGAACGTACACAGGATGTCAGACTACTCACTACATGATCAACAGGAACCGTACACAGGATGTCAGACTACTCACTACATGATCAACAGGAACCGTACACAGGATGTCAGACTACTCACTACATGATCAACAGGAACCGTACACAGGATGTCAGACTACTCACTACATGATCAACAGGAACCGTACACAGGATTGTCAGACCTACTCACTACATGATCAACAGGAACCGTACACAGGATGTCAGACTACTCACTACATGATCAACAGGAACCGTACACAGGATGTCAGACTACTCACTACATGATCAACAGGAACCGTACACAGGATGTCAGACTACTCACTACATGATCAACAGGAACCGTACACAGGATGTCAGACTACTCACTACATGATCAACAGGAACCGTACACAGGGATGTCAGACTACTCACTACATGATCAACAGGAACCGTACACAGGATGTCAGACTACTCACTACATGATCAACGGAACCGTACACAGGATGTCAGACTACTCACTACATGATCAACAGGAACCGTACACAGGATGTCAGACTACTCACTACATGAGCACAGGAACCGTACACAGGATGTCTACTACTCACTACATGATCAACAGGAACCGTACACAGGATGTCAGACTACTCACTACATGATCAACAGAACCGTACACAGGATGTCAGACTACCACTGTATGATCAACAGGAACCGTACACGAGATGTCAGACTACCACTACCATGATCACAGGAACCGTACACAGTATGTCAGACTACTCACTACATGGATCAACAGGAACCGACACAGGATGTCAGACTACTCACTACATGATCAACAGGAACCGTACACAGGACGTCAGACTACTCACTACATGATCAACAGGAACCGTACACAGGACGTCAGACTACTCACTACATGATCAACAGGAACCGTACACAGGACGTCAGACTACTCACTACATGATCAACAGGAACCGTACACAGGACGTCAGACTACTCACTACATGATCAACAGGAACCGTACACAGGACGTCAGACTACTCACTACATGATCAACAGGAACCGTACACAGGACGTCAGACTACTCACTACATGATCAACAGGAACCGTACACAGGATGTCAGACTACTCACTACATGATCAACAGGAACCGTACACAGGATGTCAGACTACTCACTACATGATCAACAGGAACCGTACACAGGATGTCAGACTACTCACTACATGATCAACAGGAACCGTACACAGGATGTCAGACTACTCACTACATGATCAACAGGAACCGTACACAGGATGTCAGACTACTCACTACATGATCAACAGGAACCGTACACAGGATGTCAGACTACTCACTACATGATCAACAGGAACCGTACACAGGATGTCAGACTACTCACTACATGATCAACAGGAACCGTACACAGGATGTCAGACTACTCACTACATGATCAACAGGAACCGTACACAGGATGTCAGACTACTCACTACATGATCAACAGGAACCGTACACAGGATGTCAGACTACTCACTACATGATCAACAGGAACCGTACACAGGATGTCAGACTACTCACTCCATGATCAACAGGAACCGTACACAGGATGTCAGACTACTCACTCCATGATCAACAGGAACCGTACACAGGATGTCAGACTACTCACTCCATGATCAACAGGAACCGTACACAGGATGTCAGACTACACACTGTATGATCAACAGGAAACCGTACACAGGATGTCAGACTACTCACTACATGATCAACAGGAACCGTACACAGGATGTCAGACTACTCACTACATGATCAACAGGAACCCGTACACAGGACGTCAGACTACTCACTACATGATCAACAGGAACCGTACACAGGACGTCAGACTACTCACTACATGATCAACAGGAACCGTACACAGGACGTCAGACTACTCACTACATGATCAACAGGAACCGTACACAGGATGTCAGACTACTCACTACATGGATCAACAGGAACCGTACACAGGATGTCAGACTACTCACTATATGATCAACAGGAACCGTACACTTGAATGTCAGACTACTCACTATATGATCAACATGAACCGTACACTTGATGTCAGACTACTCAGTATATGACAACATGAACCGTACACATGATGTCAGACTACTCAGTATATGACAACATGAACCGTACACAGGATCTTTTTCGACCTTAAAACTGGTCCTTTTAGATTCAACTGAATTTGTAAACTGTTTTGCATATATATACGGTTATTTGCTACATATCAGTTTTACGTTTTGTGGAACACACACACACACACACACACACACACACACACACACACACACACACACACACACGGTTCTTGTGAAGGGGTCTTTTTCGGAAATCGGGAATTCCCACACTTACTAAACACCATGACCCAGTTTATGCCAGTAGCGGCGTCACAATAAGTACATGTATGTATGTAGCGCCTCAGTGACTTCAGTAAAGCATTTCAGTTCTTACTAATATAAGTGGTCGCCATTCAAGTTAGTTGTGATTATCTAGACCCATCATACGGCAGTGGGCAGCAGACTTTGTAGCGTGTTACAGCATGCTAAGTGTAACATTGTAACACCCCAGACAGCACGGCAATATTGCCCCAATATTGCCCCAACATTGGCTCCTTTATTGGGGCAATGTTGCTTTACAATATTGGACCAATGTTGGAAGTGCAAATCGGTCTAATATTGGGGCAATATTGGATTTTTCATTGGATCCAATGTAAATCCAATATTGGTCCAATATTGGTGCAATGTTGGTCCTGTATTACTCCAACATTGGCTGAACATTGGATATGCTTTGAATGCAATATTGGATTGTTCTTGGATGCAATGTTGATCCAATGTTAGGGCAATGTTTGTCTTGCTTGCATGGACCCTGTACTGGTTGAATTTTGGACTGGGTTTTTGAAACATGCGGGTACACAATGCAAGATTTTTTACAGTATCGCAGGTAAACCATGACACAACACATCATGCACTCAACTTTCATTCAATAATAAAACAAGTCAAAAACAAATGTCAGGTTCGTTTGTTGTATTGATTTTCCATTTCCCTCTCTCTCTCTCTCTCTCTCTGCTGGCGTTTCTTTTCTCTCGCTCCTGCTGTTGCCCCCCTCTGTCACTTGACCGCGTGATGAAACAGCCGGTTGAGGCGTCTAGCTGAACCAGGGTAGCATCAGTGTGCTTCTGCCTCACTGCCTCTGAAAAACAGAAAGGGGAATGCAAAACCCTGTTTGGAACAAAACAGTGGAATATATGTGAAGGAATTATAATTAAATATGATAAATCTCGTAACTGCCGCACCTGCCTGGCAACATCAGTATAGTATTTTACTCAGTAACTTACAATTTCTCAGAAAAAAATCTTTTAAACTGTACTAATTTTATTAAGTACACTGATCCACAAAGCAAAAACATTTTCCAGTTATTTACCCCCCCCCCCCCCCTTCCAAACTTTGACTAATAACAAATGGAACAGTGCTAGTTATATAATGAACAAAATCCAGACACACCATGATTCATCACAGAGCTGTTTGTTTAGCAGTACATGTAGTTTAATAAAACTGTTGACACACACAAACAGGATATTTTCACCTACCGTACATGGTGTCCAGCAGGTGCTGAAGGTCCCGTAGCTTGCCTTTACTCTCGACTTTACTCAATGTGTAGGTAAAAGCAAGTCTTGGGTAGATGAGCCACTTCCACATTTTTGTGACAATTTCCGTAAGGCTGGCGCTCCCGATGGCTGGGAGGAACAGGACCTGCAATTATACATTTTATGAACGTCTTACAGGAAACATCTCAACAGAATTCTACTGGAGAGGATGAGGGAGGCAGTCGACCCTATGCTCCGAGACCAGCAGGCGGGCTTTCGCAGGAACAGGTCCTGCGCTGACCAGATCGCCAGCCTACGCATCATTGTTGAGCAGTCACTGGAGTGGAACTCCCCCCTCTACATCAACTTCATAGACTATGAGAAGGCCTTCGACAGTGTAGACAGAGAGGCGCTGTGGAAGCTGCTAAGGCACTATGGAGTTCCCGGGAAGATCATCTCCCTGATCCAGTGCACCTACAAAGACATGAGCTGCAGGATTGCCCATGCCGGCCAGTTGTCAGAAAGCTTCGAGGTGAAGACCGGAGTCCGCCAGGGATGCCTGTTGTCCCCATTCCTCTTCCTCCTGGTCATCGACTGGATCATGAAGACCACCACAACAGGCAGGAAAAACGGGATACAGTGGACACTCTGGACGCAGCTGGATGACCTCGACTTCGCGGACGACCTGGCGCTCCTGTCTCACAGCCACAGCCAGATGCAGGACAAGACTACATGCCTGGAAGCCACATCAGCCGGAACAGGGCTCAAGATCAACAGGAGGAAAACCGAGCTGATGAAGATCAACACCACTGCCAACACACCAGTCACAGTCGGTGGAGAGCCCATCAGGGAGGTAGAGTCCTTTGTCTACCTGGGGAGTGTGGTTGATGGACAGGGAGGCACAGACCGAGACGTCACAGCCAGAATCGGCAAGGCAAGAGCAGCAATGGTCATGCTGAAGAACATCTGGGCATCCAAAGTTGTCAGCATAAGAACCAAACTTCGCATCTTCAACTCCAATGTGAAGTCAGTTCTGCTCTACGGATGTGAAACATGGAGGACAACAAAGACGATGCAGCAGAAGATCCAGACATTTCTCAACACCTGTCTGAGGCGCATCTTCAACATCCGATGGCCAGAGAAGATCCGGAACGAAGAGCTGTGGGAGCGAGCAGGGCAGGAACCAGCGACCAAGCAGATCCTGCGGAGGAAGTGGGGCTGGATTGGACACACCCTCAGGAAGCCAGCGTCCAGCACCACACGCCAAGCCCTGACATGGAACCCACAGGGGAAAAGGAAGAGAGGCCGGCCTCGCAACAGCTGGAGGCGGGACACTGAGGCAGAGTTATATAAGCAGGGGACCAACTGGACTGGAGTGGCAAGAATAGCCCAGAACAGAGTGCGATGGCGAAGGGTTGTCGATGGCCTATGCTCCACGTGGAGCCAGGGGCCTAAGTAAGTAAGTAAGTTACAGGAAACAGTTATACTCAACAATCACCCTTGTATCGGTGTGCACCATATGTTTGGGTCATTCTTATTTAAGAAAAGAAAAAAAAAGAGGCAATGACCTTAACGACCCATTGAAGTATTCCTTTGGATCTGAACTTTAATCACTGTATCAAGTTTTGTAAGACATACCACTGAACTTAAGTCATTAGCACGTTTGAGCGATAAACTGGCCATGGTTCTGTGGTAATAAGATGAGCAGATGATGACACAAAAGCCAAAATTTACTTACAGCCCTGCTTCTTTCTGCTTGCTCGCCCAGGTCGTCCCTCGTTTCTACAGGGTACTGCCGTGGTGGTAGAGCTGGAGGTGGTGCCTGGGCTGAGGCTTTGAGGGCTTCCCCCACCCTCCCTACCCTGTTATCGAGGGTGGTGACCCGACTGAGTATGTCACCCAGTCGGGTATGCACCTCGCAAAAAAAAAGGGCACTGGTTGCTCCATTAGTTCATCTGAAAACAAAACAGTAAAAAATGATTTAGCACCACTGTACATCTGCCTTGCAAACCTGTCATGTCAGGGATGATCATTTCAAAACAGGAATCCAACTTATTTTGGATCATACACTAATATAGTCTGCTAACGGAAAAATAGTCACTGGCCATTCACTG